>QMIH01000321.1:165316-196413 GCA_003987875.1 Clarias batrachus
ATATATATATATAAATTTTTAGCATTTTTGCATTGTGCTCATGTGTGCTGCATTTTCACATGCTCTCAATCTGAAATACTTGTGTGGGTAGGGAAATCCAATTTATTTATTAATTTTTTCAAATTGGTATGTGGGACAATATATTCTGGGTTATCAGAGCACAGGTGTTTCTGTACATAAAGTTTTGATTTATGTGTGAAGTATAGAGTTTGGTGGTTCTGAGTATCTTTAGTAAGTGGCCTGTGACGTACATTTCCAATCCTCTTTCAGATTCTGTAAAAGTGAAGAACTGTGTGCGGCCTTTTATTCCTATCAGGTAACGCTCTCTTTCTTTGTCAGATTCAACACGAAGTGAATCACCAGGGCGTTCTGCACCGTCTCTGCAGTGACGAATGCTTTTCGCGTTTCCGCTCCTCTAAAAGGCTGTCCATGAGCTGCTGCGAGAGCTGCGGCAACTGCACCGTCACGGGCAACTATCACCTCGTCCAGGTCGACGACACGATTAAGAAATTCTGCAGCCCCGCCTGCATCAGCAGTTTTAAACAGGTTAGTACTGCTGATTTTGCATTCTTTTTATTCTGTAATTTAAATTAGTTTTTTACCTCTTGACTTGACTCGTACACTATATAGTTTGTGTATCTTAGCCGTCCTACCGTTGTTGAGGAAACTAATCAAAGACGGGGTGGCGTAATGTGTACGTAAACGTGTAATATGAAGAAGTACATTCTGCTTACAGAAAAGTGGTAAGAGGGTCCACTGCCCTTGCTGTCAAGATCTGAAAGCTATGGACCAGATGCTGGAAGGTACAAACACACAGGGAGTCATAGAGTTCTTCTGCTCCGCCAGATGTGTGGCTAATAGCCAGGCGTCCTGCACTTTGTCAGGTAGGTCTGACTCTCTATTCACTTGGACCTGTTCGTACATTTGTCAGATTTGTCCGACATAGTATATACATTGTTCCATGGTAAGAAATAAAAATAAATAATTGTATGATGCATTTCAAGAATCCAGGCATGGCTTTCCAGTCATATGTCAACATCTGTCGTCTCTATTGTTGCGCTCAAGTCGGTACATTATGTGTTTCACGCAGGTGCTTCATTCCCGTGCACGAACTGCCAGAAGTTAGCAGTGCCTCAGTATCACCTGGCTATGCCCGACGGATCCATTCGGAACTTCTGCTCGTACGAGTGTGTCGGCAGATTCCAGGTAATTCACATAAAACGCATAAAAGCAAATAAAAAAATAATTTGATTGAACTCTAGTTTAATTTAGACTAGTTTAATAAGTCTTAAGTGTTAAGTAAATGTATAATAAGCCCATATTGACGATGTCCGTTTCATTTGTGATGTGGGAAGGCATGTACAAGGGGAGTTCAGTTCAAACTGGGACATGGGATAAAAAGTCTTGCGCATGTTTTGCGAGCACAGTGCGGCGATGAGGCGTTTTAAGAAGGCCGAATGTCAATAAATGACAGTCCCGGCCGAGGTGGCATGGAGCCCACTATGGTCTTGTTGCTGACTTCCCTGTCTGTGGGAACTGTACACACAATCAAAACCACTGGAACATTACAGGAATTCGGCCGGGAGTTATTGCCACATTCATTGCCATGCATTTAGAGATGTTTGGACTATTAAAGGAGTTCCTGGGAGGCCGGCGTTTCAGATCAGATGTTAATCCAATCATGGCTTCAGTGTTCTGAGAAAACTTTCTATCTTGATGGTGTCCAAGCACTAGTGAAACACTGGGATAAGTGCATTAGTGTAGCAGGGGATTATATAAGGGAGTTTTTACTCTCAGAACTGTCTTCTGTTATTCTGCACAATCTAACGACTTGATCGCTCTTCAAAATATAAATTTAACTGTGACTCTCTCAGGCATCTTACTGTTGCATTTTATATGGCAGTATGCATATTGTATGTCGTTTTGCTTTATTAATTATAGCAGTAGTAAGTCCAAGCTTTTAAGCATAAACTGTGATAATATATTGTTTGTACATAAATATAAAAAAAAAATAAAAAATCCTGGGTGTTTTCTGAAATCTCTATTAATCTTCTTCCAGGAGAGGCTGAACAGGACCGTTCAGATGAATGGTGGATCCTATCACGGTCCCAACACCAGCCTCCATCCTCCTGTGCCTCATCGTTCATCTGCCGAAGGATACAACCCTCCTGCTAATGCAGTGCCTGCTTCCAATCAGAACACCATCCTGCCATACGTGCCTGCAACTCAACAGCAGCAGCCAGAAGCTCTCGCCCCCGTCAAACTGACCTGCAAACAGTGTCAGAAGCAGTTTGGCTCTAAACCCGAGATCCTACAGTTTAAGGTATAGATCGGTCAACGAGTGACGACACGGTAGTTTTTGTTATTCACGCTGAATGTGTATTTGAATTAATCGACTTGGCTTCCCGGTTTTTGTCTTTCAGAATCACGTCGGCTTCTTCTGCTCCCGGATTTGTTGCGACATGTATAAGAGGGAAAGGGATGTCAGAGCAGTGTGCGAGTACTGCAAAGAGGAGAAGGTGGCCAAGGACGTTGTCGTTTATGAGAAGCAGCCGCGGACTTTCTGTTGCGAAGGTTAGGTCCAACTCGATGCACATTACAGCTTAGTATTTCACGTGTGATAAATTCCTTCACCTATGTGACTGGATTTTGAGACATCCCCTTATTGAATCTGCAGAATTGGTGTGGGGTTTTATTAAACCTGAAGTTAAATCATATTAAATACATTTAGAAAAGAAAAACTAATTAAATTGATCAATAAAAATCATATATATATATTTTTAAATATAGAATAATGTTAAATTGAAAGTATACATTGGATTAGAGTTTAATAGATAATTATATAATTAATTTATTTTTAAGATGTATTGATATTTACAGTTTCCTGTTTCAAAACATGTTGATGTTTGTTGTTTCTCTTGAACAGGCTGCAAACTGCTCTACAAGCACGATTATGCCAAGCAGCACGGGGGTCAGTGCAGGGTTTGTGCTTACTGCTGCAATGTCACCCACAAAGCCATCCAGAATCACTTCGGGGGCAAACTGGAGGAGTTCTGCTCAGAGGAGTGCATGTCTCTCCACACTGTTCTCTTTTACGAGGTCAGAGCCGAGTACCTAGATAGATAGATAGATAGATAGATAGATAGATAGATAGATAGACAGAGGGATGCTGTATTGATTGAAATTTTTTTTTTTTTTTTCAAAATATTTATGACTGTCTCTAATGATACTCGCGTGAGTGCATACTAATGGAATCACTGCTGTAAAGTGTTTGGTGGGAGTGTAAAGGCGGTGTCAAATTACGTGCACGCACACACACAGGAGACACATTAAAACAGAGAGGGAGATGTTGATTATACCAGTAATAGACGAGCAGTAAGACCCAGCAGGGAGACTATTACCCACAATTCAAGAGAAAAATTGGCTCAGTTGTGATCACGTGACGCTCAGTGTGAAAACAAGAGCGCATGCGTGATACTTGATACTCGTAAAACCAAGACTTGCTCGTTTTTCAAGTTTTTAAAATCTTTGCTCGTCTTGCGGAACACTTGCAAACCGCGTTACTCGCAATCCGAGGTTCCACCGTATACTGATATGGAAAAATAATCAGGATGGAGCAATGAACAGAAGCAGATTTAGCTATGTGTGAAAGGGTGCAGAAATGTTCTTCAATATGAAATCCAAACCAAAAGTATGATGTCACTATATGTTGATGTTGCTTGATGACTTAATAAGGAGGAATGAAAGATGTACAAAAAATTGTATATCATGTAATAAAATTAAGTTCCATTTTACAGTGTTAAAGATTCAGTAGAATTTTTTTTTTTTTTTTGCGTTATAATCACAGATGTTTGTTGATAGGATCTTGAAATTACCCATGTTTATAGCGACATCTTCAGCACGACAAGAAAAGTTCCTTGCATAGCATGTATTTGGCAATATGAAATCTTCAAGGTCGTGAGTACGGGTGTTTTCGTTTTCACATCTCCTGCTTGTTTCTCTCAATAGATGGCAAAGTGTCAAACTTGTAGGAATCAGGGACCACTTAAGGAGAGCATCAGATGGGACGAAATGGTCCGACACTTTTGCAGCCTGCAGTGTTTGTTGCATTTTTGCACCAAGAACATCATCCCTGATCAACCAAACAGTAACGGTATGGCCCTAGGAGAAATACTAGAAAATTATTACCTATGCATGTCTACACCCTTTCCGTTAAAATGCCAGGATCGATCTATGGATGTACTTACAGTATAGCAACCTATGCGCTTATAGTCGTGCGGCTTAATAAAATATTTGAAGGAGTGATGTTAACTAGTAAAACATGTTGAGCAGCAGTGTTATTTTCCAACAACAGCCCATCCCAGCATGTTTTAGTCCTCTTCTTTACCAAAGGTTTTTTATTATAATACTAATTAAATATTGTCACAGGAGTGATTTTATTCTCTTGCCTACAACCAGGAATCAACAGTGCTGCCACCACAGCCCAAGCTCCATTATCTCTCTCGAAAGACATGCCTGTAATCGGTGGTGTTGTGTCATTGGCCTCTGCATTAGCTGGCAACACTGCACTCACAGGTAACGCCGGCTCCTGTTAATGCGTTGTATTAAATAGGACTTTTCATGAAGAAGAATAACCCTAAAAATGTTATTCACAGGAGCGTTGCCTACCTCAAACGCCAGCTCGAAAATCATCGGCGATGTGAGTACAATCAACAACGCAGGCTTTTGGTGAGGATTGTTGTTTGCGCTCTTAGATTCTGATGACTCTTATGGTGTATGTGTCTTAGGCAAGCACCCAAACAGATGCCTGTGTGAACGGAGAACCTCAGCAGCGACGGATGTTGAAGAACAAAGCCGTCATGTGTAAACCAATCAACGATGAGCAGAGCATCCAGTGTGACCTCGAGCCGCCAAAACTGCTCTCTGAAACAGGTTCGTTTCTGCTAGAGATGAAGGAAAAATCGGTTCGATTATCTGTTGCTTTTTTTGTGTGTGGTGAGGCATCTATCGCCATGCTGAATCCAAAAATTAGGGTGGGAATAATCATTCAACTCCCAATATGATATTATCACAATACTTTGCTGTTGATTTAATTAGAATTCAATAAAAAAAAGCTTTACATTAAATTAGGTGCTAAAAAAATAAAATAATATTTTTTACTGAGCGAAACATATCTGTCATTTGCCATAATCTAAAAAAAAAAAAAAAAGGATATTTAGAAAATCCAGAAACTAAAAGAATCGCAATACAAATCTAATCAGGACCTATGTATCGTGATTATCGGTTAGGCCCTGGTGATTCCTTTTCCTAATTCCTTGATTTACTTACATCTCTTTTGTCTGTAATTGTTCTCTTCCTTTAAACTAATTATGGGTAAAAATAGGTTCGGGTAATTCTCTTATTGTATTTTCTTGTATTTCCATCTCTAGAAGATACAATAAGAACACTTCATTTATTTGGTTTGACCACTATAAAAGTCAACCCTGTAAATGAGCTGTAACTGTTAAATTGATTTGGTTATTATTTATTATAAATCTGTGACCTCAATTGTAGCCAGAGCTGCTGTTATGGAATACTAAACATCATCATTTAAGCATATTCAAGGATTCAGTGGTGGTTTAATATTTGTTTTTAATCATCATCCAACAGAAACAGATAAAATCTAGAGGGAGATCAAGATTTGGGAATAGGGAAGTGCTGCGTCCAGGTTTTAAAGCTGGTTCTTGGCACACTTTCACGCCTTTAAGCATACTGAGGGATTATGAGCTATTAAAAAATAAACAAACTTAATCTTGCATGCACCATGGAGGTTTTTGTCACTAAAAATATATTCTTCCTTTTCTCCACAGGTATTGATGAAAATGGAGAGAAAATAAGATTGGTGCCTCTGCCAATACCTGTTCCAGTGCCCGTATACATTCCTGTGCCCATGAACCTGTACACTCAGTACACACCATTACCGCTGGGATTTCCTCTTCCTGTACGTATTTGAATCTGTTTTTCTCGACATCTCTACCCTGTTGTGTAAAGTATTGTACGTGGTTATGGAGTGTTTGTTTTTCCTGATTTTTAGATACCTGTGCCAATGGTAGTGCCAGCTTCTCAGGAAGCTACACAGCCAAGTTCGACTAAAGGTCAAAGCTCACTGGAGGAGGATGAAATGGAAAAGGCCAAGACCAGGCCCTTGTCTCATGGAGGTATGTGAATGAACATTATAAGAACAGTGTGTATTTGTGCAAGGATTAATGTTACTTTTCTGTGTGTTATTTTTCAGACCAGGGCAGTACCTACAGCGGGGATTTGGAGTCTGAGGCCAGGTCGACCCCCTTCAGTTGGATTGACCATGAGGATTCTTCACACAATCTTAAGCCACCAGTATCTTCAACTGAGCTGGAAGAACTTAAAGATCCTCCTGCTGTCTCCACAGCATCCGACTCGCTAGATTTGGAAAAGGATATTCCTCTTGGTTAGTAACAATTTTTACTGCTTGCGAAAAATGCCAGTTGCATTAGTGTCTTAGAATATTTATTCTGATGGAAATTTTATAACGTATATAATGAATTTAAATAAATAAATGAAATGTGTGAAATGTGTTAAAATTGAAATCAAATGCATTATGAACTGTAGGTGATGAACCTTTTTCCTTTCTTTCTTTTGTATTAGGATCAAATGATCAGGAAGCAACAAAGGAGCAGAAATCTTCAGCTAAACGACGCAAGAGAGGAAAAAAGGTATGTTTTTACACAGTAATGGAATCTAGCGCTTGCTCAGGTTTATTGCATTATATGAACTTTCCCCTGTTAAAGGGAGGTTTATTGAAACACACCAGTCTGACTCATTACACCCCCATCTGGCATCATTGTTTGGACAGTCCGGCTGTGGGTGTACATCTGTATTTTTGGATGTGTTGGGGGACGGGGGTGAAGATATATATGAAAAGTTACAGTTTTAAAATGTTGGGTCCAAAATAATGTTGTTTTTTTATTTGAATAAATGATTTTATGATTTTAAGCATGCAAAGTGTAATACGCAGCGCTCATTAGAACTGCGGCTGAAGATAAGAGGTTCTATTTTGTTATAGCTACACCTATTTGTAATCAAATCTAATCTCTGTGTTACCCGAAGTACAACAACTTATCTATAGTTAATGTAGCACCTGTTAAAAGTTATATAATTTAATGTAATACTTTAAACAGAATTGAAAGCAGTGAAAGTTGCGAACAACGGTACAAACATGACTCAAGCTTATTTATCACTCTTTGTTTCATTATTAATGTTGAAGTCAAAATTTTGAAGCATTAAAAGGGTAAGAAACAAATTTCCAAACGCTTCTTAAAAACCGCTGACGACGTTATCCCGTGCAAGTTTTTTACCCCAAGGACTCGTTCAACCTAAGGTAAGATGGACTTGTTTCAAAACTTTATATTTTTTGTCTTGATCACAGTTTTTGTTTACTTTTAAATAGTTCCTTAGTGCATGTGTAAAAATGTTTTGCATTTAATGAACGAGTTTATTCAATAAAGAATTTCAATAAATCAATACATTTTTAAAAATATTAAAATTTTATGGTCTGTTGTTTTTCTATATCGTGAAGGTTTGGGTTTGAGATCAAAAGACGAAAGTGATTTTTTTCCGCTTTTCCTCAACTTCAGAATTACTTGCTTTTTTCCCAATGTATTGAGCTATTAATTAATTAATCAAACTGAAAAAAATCAATCAAAAGTTTTTTTTTTTTTTTTGGCATTAAAGTTTTTTAACATTATATGTAATTAGTTAGAAATATCAAGAAGTCAAAGCTGGATTTTGTTTCTACCTGATCAAACTTTTGATCTCAAACTTAATTAGCTTCCTTTAGTAGCCAGAAGAATTAAATTCGATAATTTTTTAGATTGCATTTAGATTGTGTTTTTGCCATTATGCAGTCTTTTGGAAATCTTTACACTGTTATTTTCTTTATAGACATTTTTGCTTTGATTGGTTCCTAAATTTACAACATTTTAGGCAGTTTATTGTGAAAGGCACTGTTGTTTAAAGTGTTAGTTTATATTTATTTTAATTCACTAAATTTACCCATTTATGTATTAAATTAAGCAAGAGCACATTGTACCCAGGTCTATTAGATTAACATAATTATTATTATTTTGCCCTTGTTCGCAACTGGCTTCCAAAATCTGAGCTTAAAAAACACTTAAGCATGTGTTGAAAAATGTTTATTCAGTAATATTCACATTAATATTTAAAGAAAAAAAATTGTTTAAGAAGCAAAGAGGAAATAGACTTGTGGAAGCCCATAAATATACCAATTTTGTTTTTTCCCTAATTTCTTTATTTTTATTTATTTATTTATTTATTTTTATTCAAATGTTATTTGAAATGTTTTTTTTTCTTCTCATTTCTTTATTTAAAACGGTTCATTCATATTAAATGCTGTTGTTCTTTCCCATCTTGGTCAGGGGTGTGATGTTGAAGAAACGAAGAGTTTTAAAGAAGAACTGGATGTAGCTGATTGTGCACAGTCCATCTTGGACACTAATTTAGAGCAGTTCACTACGGAATCTTCCCAAGATGCAGAATCACTTTTCATTAGTTCAGAATGTGCTCCGATTGAAGATGATCTGGATGAGGAACAAAACACATTTGAATGTGGTGAAGAACTTGGCTCGTTCTCTGGGTCACTGATACCTTCAAGGCCAAATCTAAGACCAGGGAATAAAAATGTTCGAGCTCGGACATTTTGCACTAAAAAGCAGTTCTGTGTATACTGTCAAAAATCAAATACCAAAATAGCAAGGCACTTGGAGCGATTGCATTCAAATGAAACAGATGTCGCATATGCTCTCAGCTTTCCAAAAAAATCTAAAAGAAGACATATGCTACTCGAACAGCTTCGCAAGAAGGGCAATTATAAGCATAACATTGAAGTTATTCGGAACGGAAACGGGGATATAGTTATGCAAAAACGAACAAAAAGAAAATGGTCTGTCAAGGATTACTTGCCCTGTCAGTACTGCCTAGCTTTCTTTGTCCGGCACGGACTGGAGAAACATGAGAATGTATGCAAGAGCAAAATGATTTCACAGTCAAGTTCCGAACGCTTGGAACTCCTGAACACGGAGTCCTGCTTCCATCCCGATGCAGAACTAAATGGCGAGCCGCTTGCCAAACTAAACCTGGTCCAATTACAAAGTCCAACTCCGTTCAGCTCTGAAGCCCGGTCACATCCTGATATTGCAGCAAGTCTCCAGTCTAGTGCCATTGGCTGTTCTGGACTCCTCGCACAAAACAATCTTGAGCCAAACTCTTTCTCAAGTACTCAGTTAAGTCCTGACCAAACAGATCTTAAACCAGGCCTTGGATCAAGTCCTGTGTTTAGCCAGCCTTGTCCTGAACCCTTCCTTCCAACCAATTCAGCTCTTGGGCAGTCTCCTAGAGTAGATTTCTGTGATGAGCACACCTTTATATCTAGTCCTGATTCAAGCCCTCACGCTTTTGAATTCCACCTACAACCTAATGAGTACTTAAGTCCCGCAGCAATTCATCCTACTACCGAACCTTGCTACGAAAGTAGCCTTACAATCTCTGCCGAAAGCAACCCAGATACCAATAATTTTGAGTTTTGCCTACCCTCTACCCCTGAACCTGGTCCACTACCTTACCCCGATTCAAGTCCTAGTCATCTAAGTGTTGACACATGCTTTGAAGAAGTTTTGAGGTCCAGTCCTGAAACCAGTCACCCCCGTACTCCCGAATATTGCAGCGCTGTTGAATTCAATGTAAAAACTACTTTAGAATCTTGTCTCGAATCCAGTATGTTGTGCCCTGATGCATCTAGCAGTGCAAATATGAATTCAGAATTTTGCCATCAGCCTGGTGTTCGTCAAATGTCTAGCCCAGGTTCTACTCAACCGAGTTTTGAATCTTTCTTTCTATCCAGTGTCGGATGTGAGTTTAGGCCACCACCTAGTCCGGAATTGTGCACTCAAACCACTTTCATGTCAAATCATGACTCTATATTTCAGTCCTTCACACAAGATGAGAAAACTAGCCCTAAAACTAGTCCTTGCTGTAGTCCCAAATCCTACCACCAAACTGTCCCAGATCCAAGTCAGACAAGTTTAGGAACGCTATCATTCAGCCCTAAAACTAGCCTTCTGCCTGATCCTGAATCAGATTCTAGTCCTCAAATTAGTTTCGAAAATGACATTGAGTCAGTTTTTGAGTGCAGTTCTGGAACCAGCCTATTTTCTTCTTCTGAAACTTTGCACCCCCAAAGTGTTGAGTCCAACACAAAACCTACTGGCGAAGCCTGTCTCAAATCTAGTAGAAAGTGTAGCAGTCCTCCACCCTGCAGTCCTAAGGCTAATGCAGAATCTTTACCACTGATCCCCAGTGCCCACTCCCATTGCCTAGACTCCGATGCTTCAAGTGGACTCGATAACAATCTAATTAACGGTCAGTCGAAGAAGTCAATTGGGTCTTCAACAGAAAGCTTGACGTGCAAAAAGAAGCCTGTTGAGACCACTGACCTAGACTCAGATTTTAGCTCATCATCTTGCGTGAAAACTCGTTCACAGCGCAAGGCCGCGTCTTCCCTAAAGTGCAAAAAGGATTCTGGCTCACTCTCAAGCTTGAAGTCAGGTCCAAATTCAAGTTTAAACTGTAGCTCCTCTCCGGAACCAGAGCTATCCCAACAGATAGGTTTAAATAGAACGCCAAATCGTGAGAGGTTAGGAAAGAAAAGGCAGTATTGTCTTTACTGTAAAAAATCCTGCATCAAAATGGCACGCCATTTGAGCCAAAAACATACAAAAGAAAAGGAGGTAGTACATGCTCTTAGTTTTCGAAAGGGGTCTAAAAAGCGGCTTCTAATACTTGAACAACTTCGAAAGAAAGGGAATTATCAGCATAACATTGAAGTTCTCAAAAATGGAAATGGCGAGCTCATCACTTGTAAACGGCCAAATAAAGATCATTCCGTGGGCATGTACCTGCCTTGTCAGTATTGTCTGGCATTTTATATCCGCCATGATTTGTGGAGGCATGAAAGAAGTTGCAAAATAAGAACAAATGTCAACCCGGTTAGCCTTAGAAGAACTGTATCATCAACGATGCTTCCGTTAAAAAGCAGTACGTCTGGAGATTTGGAAGAAGCTTTTGATGATCTGATGCAAGACAGCATCTTCCATCATATACGAGACGATGCTCTGATTTGCAAGTATGGCGCTAGGCTTTTTGTAAAACTCGGACGTGCTAAAAAGCATCAATTATATATAGCGCAGAAAATGAGGGAATTGGCGAGATTCATGCTAGTTGTTAAAGGTTTGGATGATTCTGTTCAGTACTTGCATCAACTGTGCACTCCATCCCGGCTTAATTTGGTCATTAAAGGAGCAGGGATAGTTAGTGGGTTCGATGAAACTTTGAGCAAATTCGAAAAGCCGTCGGTGGCAATAAAAATCGGAAATACAATAAGACAAGCAGCTGAAGTAATTTGTGGTGAGACTGTTATGGAGGGTGATGCAGAAACTGTCGATAATGTTAAAGAGTTTATTAGGCTGTTTGAGAAAAAATGGATTTCTTGCGCTAAAAAAGCTTCCAAAGCCGCCAAACCTGGTCGCACCAAGGTTGACGGTTGCCTAGACAAGCCTACCCCTGCGCTCTCGGCACGTCAAGAGAACTGCCCGGTGTCCAAAAAACCCAGAAAACCTCAAAAGCTTAAGTTGCGTTCCTGTAGCACTAATCAAGGTGATGGTGAAAACGCAGACAGCACAGAATCAAATGGGTCACAGATTTTTCCCGATCGAAAGTTACGCAGCAGCACTGCTGCCGTAGCGGCATCTACCGACCCTGCTGCAGAGTCTTCTGTGTCTCAAGAGGTTAAGGTACCATATTCAAAATCGCAAACGTTTCCTTCAAAAATAAAAATAAGAACCCCAAATGGTAGTAAAAAACAGTTTTGTCATTATTGTAAGAAACCCTACATCAAAATAGCAAGACACTTGTCAAAGAATCACGCCGAAGAAAAGGACGTAGCCCACGCGCTCAGCTTCCCAAAGGGATCCAAAATGCGACAAACCTTACTTAAACAGCTCCGTAATAAAGGTAACTACGAGTATAACGTCAAAGTTCAGGAGACTGGAAACGGCGAACTCATCCCGCAGAGAATGGTGAAAAAGGATGCGTTGTTGACCTCCTACCAAGCTTGCCCTTTCTGTCTGGGTTTCTACCTCCAACGTGACTTGTGGAGACATCTGAGATCGTGCAACATGAAAAAGGAGGATAACGCTCCCCCTGGCAAAAGGCGGCCACGGTCGTCCTATTTCAAGAATTTTCCCATGCATGCCTGTCTTTCTGAGGGCTGCCAGAACCTCGTTCGCAACATGAGGGATGATGACATCTCAAAATGTTTAAGGCACGATGCCTTAATCTGCAAATTTGGAAATAGTCTTTATGAAAAAAACAAGCTTGAAAAGGAAGGACGCGATTACATAGCACAAAAAATGAGAACACTGGGGAGATTTCTGTTGGTCGTGAAGGAGCTGGATCGCAGCGTTTCGGATCTTTATCAGCTTTGTAATGAATCCAAGTTCAGTTTGGTTTTGGAAGCTGCGAGGAAGCTTGTCAATTTTGATCCGCATTCAAAGCAGTTTAAAAAATCATTAGCTTTGAAAATAGGTGCTTCGTTGAAGGGCGCTGCCGAGGTTGCTTTAGGAGAGAAGGATATGCAACCTGAACCTAGAAAGCAAGCCGAAAAATTCATCGAGCTGCTGGGAAAAGATTTGTTATTTTGTAAATCGTCACATGTTCACGCAGCAAGTAAGGAGACCAAACAGAATCTTCTACATCTGGTCAAAGATGTCGTTAAGCTGCATAAGTTCCTCACAGACGCAGAAGACAAGGCAAAATCTGATCTGATGGAGCATTCCAATCGGGATGTATGGAAAAGGTTGCGTGAATGCATTCTGGCTGAAATCACTCTGTTTAACCGAGGACGAAAGAGCATGGCTGAGAAAATGCTGCTCAAGGACTACATACACAAGGACAAAAGGCCCGTCACCGGAAAAGTGTCTGAACCCTTGAGCAAGCTGGAACAGGCGCTTAGCGGCGTATTAATAAAAGCGCGAGTCACTTGTAAAAATGGACGCTGGAGTCACGTTTTGCTTACCAAAAGGATGACATCGTCTCTGGACATCCTGATCAAATACCGTAAGGATGCAGGCGTCTTCGCGGACAACCCGTACGTGTTTCCTCAAGTGACGAGCGACGGTCACATAAGGGCACACGACTGCATCAGAGCGTTTGCCCGCAGTTGTGATGCAAGCAAGCCCGAGGTTTACGCACACAAGTCTGTGGCTACGGTTTTCCAAATACTGAGCCTTAACGGCGATGAGAAGGAGCAATTAACCGCGCTCGTGGACGACGGAAGCTTCGATTACCAAACACTAAATGAAGACGTCTCGCAGCTGGCAAAAATCTGCACGCTCCTGGAAAGCATGGATGAAGAAGTTGAAAAATGCAAGGATACAGGTATTGATTTTTTTTTTAATTTTGTGCAGGGTTTACTGACGCAGACTTGCCAGATCCTTTCCATTTTGCGTCGGAAAGCTGTCACAGTGATCGCTCAAAAAGACCCAAATTCTATAGTCGTCCGTCCCTCCGTTTACAAATGCCAGATGTGCATTGATGGTTTAAAAAAAAAATTCCGCAGAAATGGACGCATCCACACGTTCTGATTCATTTGTGTTTAATGTCTTTTTCCTAAAATAGACAAAAACTTTTCAACTGTTTTTAGTTTTTCTATTTTGCTGCAATTGTAGTTCTTGGTGTTTTAAATCGTAACTAAAACATACATTCCTCCGCCTGTTCTGCTAAAGAGCCTCCAGGTTTTATATCAAATGTATTACATCTAAAGTATATAAATTACATTTACAATTATTTTGACACACATTTAAACTATTTTACTGTTAAATGAAATGTAACTATTAAATGTACAATTTTGCATTCAAACATTTTTCAAGGCTAACAGCAACTAATTGGATGACTTATTTTAGCATCTAAAAATGTATATATAATATTTCCATATACTTAAGGTATAGTCAGCACAATGTATTTATCTGTTTTCAGGGTTTGCAGGTCTGAAGAAGAAGCTAACCAAAAAAACTTCAAATTACTTCATAACGTTAATTTTAATGTGAAGCATTTCCCTAATAAAGTTCCCTAATTTTATCCTCTTTATCTTTCATGTATGTATATAATACATTAGGTCCCAGCCGTGCCTCTGGCCCAAGACACAAATGGAAAAATGAGGAACAGGAAGCTGTGAGGCGGCAACTGGGAAATTACATCTCCGTCAGCAAAGTGCCGGGCAAAATCGACTGCCTGGACTGTATCAGGGCCGAGCCGCAGGCTCTCAAGTCAAGAACGTGGATGGACGTTAAATATTATGTCTATAACACCATCGTGGCAAAGAAAAGGAAAAAAAGCAGTTTGAATAGGACGGACAGTGAAAGCGAAAGTGACGAAGATGATCTAGTTGCTCTGGAGCCCACTGCAAAAAGAACTCTCCGGAAAAGAAGCAGTGCGAATAGGACGGACAGTGAAAGCGAAAGTGACGAAGATGATCTTGTTGCTGCAAAAAGAACTCTCCGGAAAAGAAGCAGTGCGAATAGGACGGACAGTGAAAGCGAAAGTGACGAAGATGATCTTGTTGCTGCAAAAAGAACTCTCCGGAAAAGAAGACGGCGACACCGTGTGTGAACATAACGACGCCCCTGGGTTAATGGGCCACGTTGAAAAGACAAACTAGATGGGACACGTGATGATGTTTAATTAACTACATGTTCGTGGGTGAACTAGAGCGAGAACGTTAACACTAGATGACCGTTTCCAGTTTTTCATTTCTCTCCTAATAGCTCAAGATTAATACAAATCCTTCCAAGCACTTTCTTTTAAGAAGTTCTCTCTCTCTCTCTCGCTCTGTCGCTCCCTTTTTTTTTTTTTTTTTACCATCGCCGCTGGCTGTTGCATTGTCATTATCTCTGACATTTATACATGCCGTCAACTGCTTCCTATTTTGATATTTGTTTTATAATCATCGGAAATGACAAATCGGATAAGATTATTCTAAAATGCAGTATAGAATATTTATTGTGTTGAACACCTGAAGTGACCAAATAGTTTGACAGTCATTTCTTGCTGCACGCATTTACAGAACGTTAGAGACATTATCACCACAGAGTTGATTATTTTTCCGATAAATGCGCATTTGTCTGAAATGTTTGTCCTCTTGTACTGTGGCACTTTTAAGATTATTTTCTTCATTAAAGAAAGAGACCGACTTTCTTTGGTATCTGTTTATATTTCAATTTACTCACTCTCCGTTGGAGGCAATAATTTGAAGTCATGTTGTATGTTACAGCGTGTACGTTGTTAAATGACCGCACCTTACAAAAGAATGTTGACTAGCGATAAAATGCTAAATCGATACTTTCGATTCAAATTACATGCAGTCTAACCGTAAGTGTACTGCGTTACAGCGGTGGTGTTACTCGACGTAATGAAAGGAAACTCGCTCCACATGCTTTTTTGGGGGTTTATAAGGCTTGCTGTTCTCCATCCTTTATTTGTAAGTTCGTTACTTTTGTTGTGATAAAGTTCACTTGAGGCGTTTGTGCCATTAAGAACAGATTTGTGTTTTATTTTTAAAGAGTGACGCTACAGATATTATATTTAGCTCGTTCAGAAGAACAGAAGCTCATCTGTTCACATCATGTTGTGAAATAATGATTATGACACTATAATTCCGTCGTGAACCCTTATGGACCAACGGTTTCACAATCTGTCCGCATTTTGTTTAGGAACAACTGAGGACCTTGTCTTTTCCTTGATTTGATATGTATCTACTTTTTACATTATAAGAAGTTTTTGTTTGATTTTTCTTTTTCTTTAAGTCTGACTTTAAAATGTCCTTTCAAAATGTAACATAAGGTCACATTGTAATGTTCCACTTTTATTTACTGCAGTTTATTCGAATATGTTCAATGTGTTTTTTTTTTTTCTTTCTTTTTTCTTATGCACATTATATTAAACCAGAAACCCACAGTTTTACCGCTTTTGACTTCTGTAATTAATTAAAGCTTACATTCTCAGCATCATCAGAAAACTCGGTGTCCTCTCTAAATGCTTTGAACCCAGCTTGTACTGAACTGAGTCATGGTGTTTCTTAGAAATGAAACAGTCACGCTTTTTCTGTATTTCTTTTGTTGTTGTTCTCCTCCTCGTGTTCCTCGCAGATGGTTTGCACGGTTTGTGTAAAAACTAACAAGCGCCTGCCTTTTCCGCCTTTTCCTTCCAGGGACGGAGGCGTTCGGGAACAGATGTGGCGAGCGGCGTGGTTTCTACTCCACCCAGCTCCAAACTCCAGCACATGTATGGAGTGAAAGCCTGGGCCAGTTGGGTGCAGTGCAGGACTCGACACGCCGACGGTGAGCTTCACCCACGTGCTGCGGCTTAACACTTAACATTCTTATTTTATGCTCTTGTTATGTGCAGCACCCAGTGTGCTGTCTCCAACCGCAATGTTGCTAAGCAACAGTCTTGGGACAAAGTGCTCGAGTGTGAAGCAACATGAATATTTTTTTTTTTCTTTTGTCTCCAAGACACCTGATTTTTAAGAAATAATACAGTTCTTGCTCCACAGAAAGAAAAAAAAGAAACAAGTTTCTCAAGTTTATTTAATGTATATTTAGAAGCACATTCCAGAGGATGCGTTTAAAAATGCATTATTGTTTATGGAAGGGATAAAACGTCTGGGCTGCGCTGCTGTATGAAAATAATCAGCGTTGGTATGGTGTCATGTTGACCTGACTGCCATGTCTAAAATGTCACACAGTATAAAACAAAGATTTGTCCTTCTTGACTATTGTAGTTGTTGTTAAAAAGAGGAAAAATATACAAGTGTATATTTTTATATAAAATTTATCTAAAAATATTTTTTTGAAGCCGCGCACAGTTTGTCCTGTGAAACTGTAAGGTTGCTGAATGTTAGTGTTTTGACACTGGAGACTCCTTCAGTCTCCAGTGTCAAAACAGACATAAACTAAACAAAACTAGCCTCATCATGTATACAATAATGTGTTTTCTTTTTTTCTTCTTCTTTTTTTTTTTTTTGTGCATTGTTTGCCTTACAACGTGCTTGTGCAACTTGTTTCTGTAGTAACAATATAACATTTTGAATTACAGTCAAAACTGCTACTGACCAATCAGAATGGAGAATTTGATTTGAATTAGCTTAGTATTAAATGTTTTAGGTTTGTGCTAGTCAGGTTTTTGGAAAATATTTTTTCATTTTTACTGTGAAAGTAGTGTTGTGAGAAATTTATAGTTAATAAAATGAAAAGAGAATTACAAAAAGAGAGAGGGAAAAAAAACCTGTCTGTCAAAAAAATACAAAAGTAAAGCTACTAAAAATTCTGGCTGTACGATTTGATGAAAAAAGATTTTACACGTATTACGATTTAAAGTGCAATATTTAAATATCAAATGTATCTTTTGTGTGTTCAAACTTATTTTATTATTGATAAATTTGATAAATTTAAAATGTGTGTGTGTGTTTAAACTCTACCATCATAAACATTGCTTTGTTTTGGTCTAATTAAATTTAAGGCATTCACACACACACACACACACTATTTCCCTTTTTAAATGGACTTAATAATTAATTTTGCCCTTAATTTTATTAAGCAATTTGTCAATGTCATTTTTTTTTGTTGTTGATTGCCCTCACCTTTTTTTTTTTCCTCTAGAATAATGCATCAATACTAAATGTCACTCTCCTAGTGACCTACTGTGTGCGTTACTGACATTTACCATCATCTCCATCTCTGCATTTATTTATTTATTTGTTTGTTTGTTTCAGCGAGCCCTCTCTGTGTGAAGGAGGACGTGTTGGATTGCAGCCCTGAGGAGCTCAGCGACGCTTTGTGTCATTTCATCAGCGAAGTCCGCAGGCCGAACGGTCAACCGTATGCACCTGACAGCGTCTACTATCTGTGCTTGGGCATCCAGCAGGTCTGATCTTTCAAAAGACGTTTTTTGCTTTATTATTCCACCGGGCTTCAGTGTGTATCCGTGGATGAGTCAAATATTATTCGCTCTCTGAATGTAGAATTAGTTTTTCTTAACTTTTAGAAAAGACAAACATCATTTTATGACATAATCACTTTGCTTTTTCATACACTATGTACATCTGTCGTCAAGCTTTCGTATTCCTTCATTAAAAAATGTCTTAGTCTGGGCGGCGAGCCAGGAATGCACCGCTGTCCTCACTTGTTCATCAGAAGTGATTCTTCATCCTCGTAGTTCTACTTTCAGGGAAGCAAATAGGTGAAAGTCAGATAGATAGAGCGAGATTAGGACTACAGGGAGGGCGCTTTAACACCTCAGAGTGTCAACAGTCATGCGAGATCACAACGCCCTCGGATATCAGTCTTCTGTGTTTAATCCAAAGGCTTCAGCACTTCAGTAAGCGTCTCCCTGTAACGAGCGCTGTTGATTGTTGAATCATTTACCAGATAATGTTCCAATACTGATCCTTATGAATCCCAGAAAACTCTAAACATTCAAGATTTATTCAGCTGATGGGACTTTTGAACTTTTTCTCGGTCGGCGTTTGAGGATGTTTCCATTCTATACTCTGCCGTTTACTGTCAGACTGGTAGTGATTTAAATTCCACACACACACACACACACACAGCGCCTGCGCGCACCAACGGAAACACTTACCAGTCAGGATTTATTTGTCTTTTTTTTTAAAGGTAAAGTGCAGATTAATTTGTTTTATTTTCATTTTATAGATTCTATTAATAATTTTTATGTATTTATTTTTTGGGGCTGTTTAACGAATAATTTCAGGTTTCATTATTTCCTATGGGAAATGATGATTTGGTTTACGAGTGTTTTGGAATACGAGCCCACTTCCGGAATGAATTATGCTCGTAATCCAAGGTTCCACTGTAATGTCTGTTTATTTTTAGAGCCAAAGAAGATTTTTTTTTTGTTTAATTCATTTTCCTGTCTGTTAGTTTGTTTGCTTCATGTTTATAATTATTTCTCACTACGCTCTCTTTCTCTCAAACAGCACCTTCTTGAAAATGGCCGCTTGCAGAATATCTTCACGGATCCTCTTTATAACCAGTTCACCGCAGACATGACCAAGCTGATAAAAGACTGGGAGTGCAACTTGACACTAAATGGTAAGTAGTCTACAACCTGCACACATACACTCTGTATAATACACACACAGACAATAGTGTAGGTATCGGCTTGAATAGAGTGTCTTAACAAGAGCATTGGGACGCAGCCCAATCTGGTGCTCACTGTTTTTCTTCATTAACATAAGTTGAAACTATCTTGAGTGACGTAGACATCGAGCGCTGGTGTGTGCGCGCAGGTTTCTTGCAGTCCCGCATCGAGGAGAGTTTCCTGTGGGAGTGTAAACAGCTGGGCGCTTCGTCTCCGTTGGTGCTGCTCAACACGCTGATCTTTTTCGGGGTCAAGCATCTCAACCTGAAGACGGCCGAGCAGCATCAGCAGCTCTCCTTCTCCAACATCGCGCGCTGCTCCAGGAGCACCAAGCACGGCAAGTCCTCCTACCTCAGGTTTCGATTTGCTGTAAAAGACGAAGGCGAAAAGGAGAAGCGAGGTGAGAGAGGGTGCGGCGCGGCGCGTCTGATGCTTTAATTGCCATCCGTTGGCATTATCGTACATTTGGATATAATGTCGTGTGTATTTTCCAGTTGTGCTGGGTAAAAGGAGAAGAGAAGATGCAGACGAGAATGCGGAGTATGGCGAGATGACCGAGAATACCGAGGACGCTTTACACTGTCCTGTCAGACTATACGAGTTCTACCTCTCGAAATGGTGAGACGGAACGAGCGTTATTGTGATGTTCGTTCAATAACGGTCACTTTTTAACATCTGCACATGTTTTTCACACGCAGCATCTGCACTGCCTCCTGCTCATTTACCTCCCTTCCTTCCTTACCTCGATCATTAAAGCAGGAGACTTGAGTCTCGCTCACAAATGGCCGACTTTCATTCCAACCAAACAGGAGTCGCACCTGATTCTACTTGTTTAATCAGTTCGTGGTCTCCAGGCGTAAAAAAAAAAGAACAATAGGCACCTGTTGTTATGCTGGAGTGAAACCCTACTGAACTTTGTGAATTAAATTTAAGGATGCATTCAGAGGGTCCTGAAATCTTGCTCACGTGCAGACGTCCTCAGGAGTCCTCATCATTTTATGGTCTAGAGATCGATTCGTTGATGTATTGTGGCTCTTTTTAAATTCATATATTAAATTGTGTTTGAGATGGTAAAACGTTGCAGTTCCACTATAATCCTACAGGTGGTGTGCTCTAAACTTTTTACTCTGGCCCGGGAGCACAGCATCCTCTGATACGATTTACAACTTCTTTGCTTTCGGTTCGTTTAGCACTGTAACAAGAGCTATATCTTGTTTTTATATATGTATATATACAGTGCCGATCAAAAAAGTTGTGATCACTTTCTAACTCGCATGGTCTCTCTTGATTTTTATTTCATTTTTCACTGTAAAACATGCTGAAGGGAAGGCACACAATAATCTCCTCTGAACAGTTGATATTGAGATGTATATCTGCTACTTCAGCTCTGTAAAGCTTAAAGCTGTAAAGCTGCTTGTTAATTTGTTAATTAAGTGATTTCTGCGGCTGGTGACTCTAAATTAACTTCTCCTCTGCAGCAGAGCGAATTTTCGGTCTCGCTTTTTTGGGAAGGTCTTCATGAGAGACAGTTTCCTCCTGGAGCTTGATAATCCAGATCAAGGCTATCTTATAATAACTGACTGTTGTTGGTACATAATTACATACACGGGTTGGACAATGAAACTGAAACACTGGCCAATTTAGCGTTGGTGGTTTCATGGCTAAATTTGACCAGCCTGGTGGCCGATCTTCATTGATTGCGCAATCTACCAGTAAGAACAGAGTGTGAAGGTTTAATTAGCAGCCATGGTATCCAGGGTAATGTCAGCATACCACCAAGAAGGATGAACTACATCCAACAGGAGTAACTGTGAATGCAAGAGGAAGCCGTCTGAAAGGGATTACCGGGTGCTGATCCACATTGTATCCAAAAAACATAAAACCGCAGCTGCGCAACTCACTGCAGAATTAAATGTGCACCAAAACTCTCCTGTTTCCACCAAAACCGTTCGTCAGGAGCTCCACAGGGTCAGTGTACATGACTGGGCTGCTATAGCTAAAACTTTGAAACCGACACTTGGCATCAGCACAAGTGACCAATCTTGTGCTGTGGACAATGTGAAACATGCATTGTTCTCTGATCAGCCCACGTTCACTGTCTTTCCCCACATCTGGGAGAGTTACATTGTGGAAAAGCCTGGTGAAGCTTGGGGGGGTCGTTCAGTGATGGTTTGGGATGCGATATCATGGCATTCCCTAGGTCCAATACTTGTGCTACATTGGCACATCCAAGGACTACCGAACCATTCCGGAGGATCATGTGCACCCAATGGTTCAAACAATGATGGTGCCGTGTATTAGGATAATAATGGTGACAGAGTGGTCTGATGGACATGAAAGTGAAGCTGAACATCTCCCATGACCTGCACAGTCAGGAGCGAGTCAGGAAACGTTTTCCTCCACCAGCATCACGTAGTGACCTGGACACTATTCTGTAAAAAATCCCTCTGTACACCGAGCAGGACTCGTATCTGTCATTCCCAAGACGAATTGATGCTGTATTGTCCTCAAAAGGAGGCCCTACACCATACTAATGAATTATTGTGGTCTAAAACCAGGCGTTTCAGTTCCATTGTCCAACCCCGGTTCCATATGTTATTCTATAATTTTGAAATCCCCAGTATTGTTGTAGAATGTAGAAAATAAATCGCAAAGCAAAGAAATTTGTAAGTGATCCCAAACGATTGAGCGGTAGAGTATAACAAGATCTCTCAAATCTGGATATTTACGAAATCGTGATGCTTAAAGAATCCAATAAACATTGAATCGGGAATAGGTATCATGATATCTTATCGGTTAGTCCCTGGTGATTCTGATCCCTAGGGACCACTAGGGTTGCAAATTTTGCACAGTTTTTTTTTCCATTATCTTCCAACATCTTCACAATCAATATTAATAATAAACAATAACCAGATGCACATTATTCCTTCACACTGATTTATTTGTGGCGGCCCACATATGAATATTGAATATACATATGAATATTTATTTTTTCAATATTTAAAAAGGTGGTTGCAGTGTGCAGGTTCACTCATGTCCTGTTTCTCAGAAACACAAAGCATACGTCAGAGAATATTGGCGCTACTCGTATGACAGTCCTTGGTGTTGAACGTTCACCAGATTGGCAGAAATATTTTAGAACATCAGCGATCAGTTTGGTAACAGAGCGTTCTGTGAAAATAAAGATGGTGAAAGAAAGAAAAAAAATGGATCGTTAGCAGGCAGAGTCAGTCCGGTGTTCGGGAAATAAATGGTGGAGACCCGAGCCTTGAAACAAGTTATTAGCAAGCATAGTGTGTGTGGTGTTTTGTCTACAACAAGTGTACAGTGTTTTATGTTGGTCTGTATTTTTTGAGAACCACAAACAGACGGAATCGAATGAGTTAACATACTTGGCCCAATAAAACCCAGTTCTGATTCTGATGCAAGGAGTAGAGCTGGGAATAAACAGGGATCGCTCCGGACGATGTAACCACGATACCTAGCTGTCGATATGATTTTGCATTGCAAGTCTGTAAGTATCACGATTTCATGGAAATGGAAAAAAAAAAAACATTATTTTGTTGCAATTCAAAAATCCTGCCAGCGTGTGAATAGTTTAGACCTGCAGGATTACAGTAAATTCAATTTCCTATAATTATAGGAATAGCACCCTTTTATCACTTAAAAAAATAATTTATATAATTAATTAATGGTTAAAAAAAAACATGTTTCTGGAGTCAAAAAGTGCCTCGTGTTTAAAACCGCTCTACACTGTTAACATCTTTTGATTGCTGAAAAGGAAAGTTTTGAAACAGATAAATCATTTTTATTGGTCCATCCATCAACTTGTAAACAGTCCAAGACTGCCATTGTGCCTCATGTATCACAATTATGCTCATGATTGGGTTCTGTCGTAGTGTGACACCAGTATTAATTTCATTTCAACATTAATTGTACAGAGCCGGCATTACAAAAACTCATTTAATGAAAGATAAATCTTGAGAATATGATTAAGGTAAAGTATTGCCTGTCTGTGCCATAATGTAAGCTAAGACTGGCATTATGTGTTGAGTAAGATCAGTGTGACAATTACAACACTTAAACCGAAGCTAAATGTATATAAACATAATCCTTATATTTTCTTTAACCCTCAGTCCGGACTCTGTGAAGGAAAATCCAGATGTTTTCTACCTGCAGCCTGAGACCTCCTGCCACCCTGGCAGCTCTGTTTGGTATTCTACCCAGCCTCTGGATGCCACCATTTTGGACAGCATGCTATCGCGCATCCTGGCAGTCCGGGACGTCCATCTGGAGCCTAAACCACAGCAGCAGCCGAGCTCTTCTGATGAAGACACCTCGTAATTTTATTGTAAAAAAAAAAAAAATTAGAGACAGAAAGACGTCACAGAGACGCTGGTGTTCGTAGTGCGCTGTCAGAGATTTAAGAAAACAATGATCGGGGGTGAAGTGTGACTAATCATACGCCTACGTCCTGCCGTGGGTTCTGGAGCGACAGATTTCAACATTTGTGGATCAACTCAGTCAGTTTTCTTCTTTTACTCTTAGTAGAAGTCATGATCATGTTACAAATGCATGCTTTAGTACATATTACTAGTTTATGATCACGTATCATTTTCAGGTTTTGTCAGACTCTACCTGGACAAAAAAAAAAAAGTGTGTTGTGGAAAAGTATTATATACATATATATATATAAAAAAATGACAACTTGATCAATCCTGGGATTATTTTGTCATGCATTTGTGAGTCGTTCAAAATGTCAGGATAATTTTAACTCGTACAAGACCTCCGATTCAATGCATGAAAAACGAATTGAAATTTAACCGTTCATCTTCTTAACGGTAGGTATTATTTAGTATTTCCGGGATGAGAGGGTGCAAGAAATGTATTTCCAAACTAGAAGTAATAATTCTTCTAACTAATGAAGCAGGTGTTTGTGTGGTTATTTGACCCAATTCGACATAATCATGAATACTGACGGGTTTAAAAGATCATGACCAAATCTTCACAGCTTCATGCATCACACACAATGTTTTATGATTATATCATTTTTTTTTTTTTTCCCCTCCTGCACCAACACTCAGCGAGGTGCAGAACAGTATTTTCTGGCGATGGTTCCCTGAGTGCACTAAATGTAAATGTAAATATCGACATGTGGCACCAGCGGGCAGCTGTCGTGTACTGTAAGCGAGCCAGATTACAACCATGCTCAAAAACAGCTCATCACTTGCAGCAATCTCTGAGTAAAAAAAAAAAAAAGTGAACAAACACTTTTATTTTATTTTACATTTGCCACATACTAATGTTTTGACTTTGAATACTCCTATAAAATATTCATATATAACTCACCAGTTCCTAATCGTGTTTCATTTGTAATTGTTCTTGCATTCTTAAACAAGTCTTTTTCATGTCTTTTTTTTTTTTTTTTCTTCTTTTAAAATTATTGATTCAAACACGCATAATGTATTGGATTGCTCGACGTTCAAACGTTTGAGTTTTTAAGCAGCAAGGTCCACATGGTCACCAGAGAGGCCGAATTAGTTCTGCGATGTTTATCCACAAGATTATGCAGATATTTGCACAGATACATCCAGCGCCTGCCTACGATGTAAGGCCAATTGTCATTTGCTACCATGGTAACCGAGTGGAAGGCTTTTGCTTGAGCACTGTACTGGATTCTGCAGGTTTCGAGACACAAAAAGTGGTAAGGATCCAGACGTTCGGCGTCACTTATGTAGTATTAAAAGTGTGAAAACTTGCTGCGGAATTTGTATTCTTTTTTGCTTTTTATCCAGACAAGGATATCTCCGATACGTCGTACTTTGAGCTCCTAGACAGATGATTTTTTTTCTTTCTTTTCTGTGCCTCCTGTATCTGCAAGGTTGCTCAATTATTTAGAGATGTATGTATTTCTGTATTTCTGATCTGTCACGATATACAGAAACAACCATGCAATAACTCCTAACCTAATCCTGTTTGTGTTCAGAAGTGTGTGTGGGTGTGCGCGCAGGGCACAAGAGTTGTCAATCGAGAGCTTTTGAGAAAAAGAGCATGTGTGTGTGTATTTGTGTGGGTGAGGAGTAGGGATGCGACTAACAAAAACGCTGGTTTTTGACAGCGTTAAGAAATCGATTTCTATCGAGGACAGAAACACACTGGCTCCGTGCTTACAAGGTAATTGTTTGTTTTACACTGTCAATAAAGTAAACATTGCGATAAATAAAGCAGTAATTTCTCCTCGTATGCTTGGAGTTTCTGGATCTTTTTACAGACCAAACTTACATTGAGATGGAAATGACTCAAATCAGGTGAAAGAAGGAAAAAAAAAGTCTTGATAACTACAAAAGCCCTGAAGCAGCATCAGAACTTGGGGGGAGGGGAATCGGTGATTGTGAGAGAGAGAGAGAGAGAGGAGGGAGCTGGAAAGAGTGCGTGAGAGAGGGAGCAAGAGGGAAAGAGAGAGCTGACGTTGGTGTTGAAACAGGAGGCTGTCGGTGGTTCTCTATAAAAAAGGACGCTGCTCTGAAGAAAGACCGAATTCTCGTTCTTTACCGTGGACTATACACGCGTTTCCTGGACAGTTTTCACACTTGGGCTGGAGAAGCATGAGACACTGGGGCTGTCCATCTGTCCTTGGCAGTGATGCTGTGTTTTCTGGAAGGGGGTTCCTTATCCCCACTAATGGAAGTGATGGAAATGATTATCACTCCAAAGAAGCAAAGTAAAAAGACTCCAAATTTGACAATTTTGGATAAGCAGTGAGTTTTTGTTTTTTAAATCTATTTTATTACACGTTTTAACATTTAAACAACTAGATGTAATGCTCTGAAAGTATGATGTGCAAGTCAAAAATGGATCTGTTTGCAGAGCAGATGGTGAATAAGTACGGAATCCAGTGAAGAGAAAGATAAGTCGATTTATATTCCAAAGATATGCACCTGCACAGGAGTGGGATTCTGTTTAAGTCAAGAAGTTGCACTTGTACCTTTAATTACTGCAATATCTGTAATGTAAAAAGTGTGCTATGGATCTTTTTTAAATAATGAAAATGACTTAACACCGCTGCAATTTTTACATTTTTAAACCGTCCACAATATTTATCTGAGGAAGCATCTTTTGGAATATTTTTTTTTTTTTCCTACGATGGGCAAAACTCTGAGCCGACCGGGTTGCCTGCGCCAGAGCCCTTGTTGCTCAAAGAAAAGTGACAGAGAAGCCTACAACGAAGATGGATATATCCCTCAACGCTCCATTTATGACACAATGTGCATCAACGAGCAGATCGACCACAGCTCGGCACATAGCACTCTGGGGTCGAGGAGAGGTCGCGAGACTGATTTCTCCAGTAATGGCTCCCTGGGTGGTGACATGTTCGACACTAGGTCTTCTGTGCTTCTGACTGGTGGAAGAAGACTGGACGAAAGGTTCATTTTTGACTCGCTGAAACTGGCCAACGATGAGCTGAGATCTCCTGGCGGGTTCGTTAGGTCAGCTTCCCCGAGCGTGTCGTGTTCTTCGGCACCTGGCGGATCCATGAACAAGAGGCTTCACCTCCAGGACAGCAGTAAAAAGGACAGCCTGTGTCGGCACTCCTGGAAGGTCCTTTCGCCTCCGAAGTTTCCTGAGCCTTTAGAGCTTTCACCAGGAGAAAAGAATTTTTTAAATCCAGGAGTGGCATTTTTCCCAAGCAGCATGACCTCTCCGCAGATCTCCCCATTCTCTGGATCCCCCTTCTCAACTGGCACGCACACGCCATCTGTCTTTTTCTCCCCTTCTCCGCTTCCCTACAGTCAGCAATTCCATAGGCAGTCTTTGCCTACCCAGCCGTCATCACCAAGACCTCCTCTTTCAGAACTGTCAGTGAGTGCTCTCATGTGTGGCCAAGACCTGCAGGGTGGAATAGAGAAGGAGCAGGAGATGAGAGGACAAGAGATTGTCAGAAAAGAGCAGACACAATTCGAGACTTTCAAACCAAGGCCTGTTGAGCCCATAAGTGAGCAACAGCCACCCACACCAGAGCCTGACCATGACACTGCACCTCTCTTGCCCCCTGTGATCCCTAAAGTTCCAACGATCTGCAAAACCTCAATCGAGTCCACCTGGCCACGGAGGCTGATTGGCAGGAGGAGGACAGTGAGACAAGGTGGAGCGGTTCACAACCTTCCCATTCTTCCTCCGTTGCCCTCTCTGCTTATACGCAGTGTCTCGGATAAAAAGCCAACACCTCGACTTTCCCCCTTTCCTGAGCATCAAGGAAAAGTGGAGGGGCATTTGAGTAAGTCTTTGCTAAAAAATGAACTGAACGATTGTTCCTTGCAGGACTGGAAGATCTTGCGGGAAATAGAAGAGCGTAAATCTGGATCGACTAAAAATGAGCTGGAAACTGTGGAAGTCACTGAGAACCCGGGCAAAATGTCACCTCTTCAGGAGAAACCAGAGGAAAGTGTTGATGAAAACGTCCCTCCCGAGTGTGACGTTGAGAACTGGGAGGCCGTGCTCGAAATGGTCAACTCGCTTTGGGATGAAACGTGTAAAGACTCCGATTCGCAGAATTTAGGCTCTTTGAGACGCTGGCCGGTCTTGCATCCTCCGACGGGTTTTGGTGGCTCACAGGCCCCTTCTGGTGCGAGTTCAGAGTTGGGACCTGAAGATCTGCTGGAGCTTGAAAGAATTTGTAGAGAAGACTCCATAGATTCTGAGCTTTTTGACTTGCTTCACTCACAGTCTGACTCCCAGCTAAAAGAAAACAAATGCAGTGTCATTGTCACACAACCAACAGGACAGTATCAAGTTAGCGTTCCAGTCATACTGGACCTTGGTACCGCTGGGGCTCAACTGAGAATTAATGATGGGCAAACTGAATCGCCAGATTCCAATCTAACTTTGGATTCCGACTCGAGTGGGGTTTTCATGTCTAATACCAGCCAGACCAGTAAAGAGGACATAAACTCTGATGGTGACCGATCTGTGTGTGAATTGGACTTGGGAAGTGTCGCTATACCTCATAAAGGCAGCAATGAGTACGCGATCACCAGAGTCACTGGAACATCCAAACTGCAAAGAATCGACCATAGGAGGTCAACTCTGGACAAATCGCAAACATTCGACACCACAGATTTAAGCAAACTCACTAATTTAAGAAAAGTTCAAACCAAAGGCATAAACTTGCAAAACAGTTCCAAATCCATGGACAGTGGATCTCTGGGCCAAGAGGAGATCAGTAACACTGTGAAAACATCGAAGCCTGATTCGCTTTTACAACTGACTTCTTCAAAACATGACATCAGAGGAACTTTACTGGACAGCGGTGATTTGGATCCTTTTGTTGCAACTGACAGCTTTGTCTATCTTGCGGTTTCAGTTCCGCCACCTCCCAAAACTAGGAACAACCTTCAACGCCAGGAAGCCGCATCCATTCCGACACTAAACGAGCCCTTACTTCCTCCCTGCATTCCAAAAGCAGGCCCTCATCCCGATGAGTGCGACTTCCTCTCCACTGACAGCTTTGTGTACCTGGCTGCCCCCGATTGTCACCTGCTGGTCGCCGAAGGACGTTCCGTATATGATTCAAAGGACTCTGATTCTGAAGACAGTGGCTCCAGAGCTGAATTTGTTCAACCTTCTACGGTTGGAGACAGCGACTGGGACTCTGACCTCTCTGATTCGGATCATGAATGGGACCACTGGGAAGAGCTGGAACAGGAAGTCCTTCAGGGCCTTTTCTGCGAGGACCGATCAGAAACGGGTAGAGAGTGCCATGGCAAGCAAGCATGGCAGATTTCTTGCCAGCGCGCGGAGTTGGCTGCTGGTGTCGCGCAGGATAATGCTGGGGTGTCTTCACAGTACGTGCAGGGGGCAGAGCCACATGTCGAGATGGAGTCTGTATCCTAACAACTCTTCTCATAGCTCTGACCTCTGGTAATCAGGCATAGAAGTTTTTACCAAATCCAGCCCTGGTCAAGCACATTATAGATCCCGTATTTAAGCAGTAATTATACGTTCTACACCTAAGTAATTGTGAGTGGCTTCGATTCGTTAGCTTGGGTATTTTGTTGCTTTTGTGGATCATATTTAACTGAACAATCTGCAATTCATAGTGGTGATGCGTGATATTTGCTATAAGGGTTTTCATCGGAGGATGTTAAACATGTTTAAAGCTCAAAATCTATATATAGCGCAATATATATAATGTCTTTGTCAGAAATTATATAAAACTACACTATATTTGTTATATATATATATATATATAGGATATAGATGCAGGGCAAGTATTAATGCTTTGTTAATGCGCTGAAGTCTGAACGAGTGATCCGAAGCACAATGTTTTTTTTTTTTTGTTGTTTTCTTTACGATTTATTCTAATTACAGTTTAAATGACATTTACTTTGAAGTTTTTGACATTTACTTTTGAGCGCTGCTGAAAATGTTTGCCGAGTTAGGTTTTGCACAACTTGCCAGCCACATAATATTTAAAGTGCGGTACATTTTACCTGTAAGCACATCAATGAGGCAATAGAAATGCATTATTGTACTCTGCTGTCAATAAAGCAAGTGTGAAAGAAAGACCAGAAATACATATTCTCTTTTTCTTTTTTTCCCTGTAGCTATTTTTTGCCCTCTGCTGAATCTCTGACAGGAAATCTTGAGTGTGCTATAACACCCCTCTTCCTCAACCTCTCTCTCTCTCTCTCCTCTGCCTTCAGCTTCTCTCTCCATCTGTCTCATGGCCTAGAAATATATGATTTCTCATGTGTATTGTATGAAGGGATGATGTGAGTGGGTAACGTGGGTGGCCAAATAGGCCTATTTTAGGACAAATTAATTAGTTCACGGTTAATGAGGCCAAAAATGTAATGCATTGTGCGCCAGTATAAAACACAAATGGGTCAGAACAAATGACGACATGCTCCTGTGTATGTGCTGTCGTCGTCCGTGACTCGCTGGCACCTTTTATTGCTTCTCGGCAACCCACATTGCGCTCAGTGTGGTATCTTCCATCTGTTCCACGCTGCGCTCTCTATGGCAGTAGAACCCTGGTTCTCGGGGTGCGTCGCTAATTTATTTTGGCTTTCGGTGCAAATCCTGCGGCTGTGTTTGGGAGGAACTTCAGATGGAGGTCAAACTTTTGACCCTCCCGCAACACCGCTCTGGTGTTCATTACTTTATAATGAGCCTTAACGCTCCCATCGTCTCTTTTATGAGTGAGGAATTAATGAGCGTGAGCTCTTCTGTTCTGCTGGAGATTCAGCTGTAGAGGTTTCGGTAAGAACCAGAAAGTGGAGGAGAAGACAAAAGAAAGTGGTTCTGAGCGAAAACGTTAGCTCTGTGATGGTGTGTGTGTGTGTGGGATGCTTCACAGTGTTCATGTGTGTGAGCCAAAGCTAGGGCACGTGTAGGAGGAGCTGCGCTGAGTGGGTGACTCAGTGAGTGGGCTTTTTTTTCTCCCTTTTTTTTTCTTTTGTGCTCCCTGGTCAGTGCAGTGTATTGATTTTCTCAGGCTTCATATGACCCTCTGTGTGACTGTACTTCAACCATTAAAGCACTGATTAGGATCTCATCGAGGCTGCTCATTAATATTAATATTCACATTGCATCAACATAGAGGATGGTCCAGAACGTGAGATGCTCTGGATTTTAGTTTTTTTCTCCTTTTTTTTTTGTTACAGTCAGTATTGGTATAAGTGTGGTTGCGCATGCACAAAATGTGTAGGAGGGATTTAATCGTTACAGAAAGATCAAGAGGTGACATTTATGTAAGGAATAGAAGTCTATCACGCTGCGTGGTTTTATATATA
>QMIH01000321.1:196505-230276 GCA_003987875.1 Clarias batrachus
TATATAATTGGATGCTGTCGATGACTTTCAGAGAGTCTGATAGAAAATATGTGAAGGATACAGTGACGGTGTTTATGAGCTCGATGTTTAGGTTTCCTGTATATAGAAAGCAGAACCGTGTACATTCCTCGTCGAGTACACAGTAATACAGTGCTTAGATGAAGATTTTATTTGAGCCATCGAGGAAACTATTTCAGACATTTCTAAAAAATGTAAATTTTTATTTCATTATACGTCTGAGCAGGTGAGGGATAAGGGCCTTGCTCAAAGGCCCAACAGGGGCAACTTGGTCATGCTGGGTTTTGAACCCAGGACCTTGTGACCAGTAGTCCCACACCTTAACCACCGAGTTACCCCTGCCGAATGCTGTAAATGTTTGAAAAGTAAAACAAAAAAGGAAGAAAAAAAAACAGTGTATTGCTTTTCTTGTCTGTTGTCACACTTCCCACGGCCCCCCAATGTCTTCTCACAACGAAACAACACACGTTTCAGCTCTAAACTTCCAAATACATCTGAAATCAAGCTTCCACAACCAGCATCGTCAATAAATAACATCGTCCCAAACAGGTGAAAAGGTTTACAGAGTCCTTTTTAACCAGCAATGAATCTATTAGTTGAGTGACGGCACGTTTACAAGTTAGCTGAGATTTCATGCTTTATAATATGCAGCCATTTAAGAGGTAATTTAAAGAGTTACAGTCCTTGCATAAGTGTTTACTCCTTAAATTAGTATTTTTTAAATTTTGTAATTATATATACAAATATATGTGCTTTTCTGTAGATATGAATACTTGAACCCTGTAAATATTCTGTAATATTTAATATTGTAAATAGACTTGTAAACATTCTTCCCAAGCATAAAATTTGGTTACAAAAATTCTAACCAGCTTGTTGAAGTTAGTGCACTGAAGAAAGAAAAAAAAAAAGTCAAATTAGAAACTCAATCAACATTTTGTTAGTGAAAAATTAGCACCACTCCCCAACTAAATGGCACTTTTTTCAGCAGGTTTTTCTGTCCGTTTAATTAAGCTGAGGTTTTCCACACTGGGGAGGGTCGGATCTATTCTTCGTTTCTCTTTCAGATTTCCATGATCTGGAACATCTCTCCCGTCAGGTCCTCTTCCAAGAAGCATTGGCTTTATTACTTTTTTTAATATTTTCTTCCCGATCAGATAGAATATTTCAAACACGCACATCACGATGCAAAATGCAGCCGTGACCACCATAAAGATTGTAAAGATTTTCTTCTCCGTAGGCCGCGAGATGAAACAGTCCACCGTATTCGGACACGGCGCCAGAGAACACTTGGAGAGACGTGGCATGTCAAAGCCGTCGTAGATGTAATGAAGGATGTAGAGAAAYRYGSTRTCGAWWCCYGCTTTARMGAAAAGGCTGAKCATGTAGGTCCACCACAGGCCACCTCGCCTTTTACCCGGGCGAGCGTACATGTGTTCACCCYCRTGCWGTKYCRCATATTTTTTGTCYTTCTCTTCTCTTAATTTGACGTGAGCAACCACCAGGAGGGACGGGCAGGTGACGAAGATGAGCTGCAGAGCCCAGAGGCGAACATGGGAGATGGGGAAGATGCTGTCGTAGCAGACAGTGGTGCAACCAGGCTGCCGCGTGTTGCACACGAACTCTCTGGATTCATCACCCCAAACGCTCTGCACTGTCACAACGAACACCAACACCCTGAACACGAACACCATGGAGAGCCAAACCCGACCGAAACTGGTGGAGTACTGGTTCGCCCCGCTGAGGAGGAGCTGCAGTCCGGCCCAGTTCATCCCCGATCTGTGGCACTATAAAAACACACAAAGCAAGCATCAGTACAAATATTAATATAAAGATGTGCACATGATTGAATAACTCCCATGACGCTTTGGAGAAAAATAACGATGTACATTTAACCCTGGCTTAAAAAAAAAAAAAAGATGATTGGAAAAACTCTCATAACAGATGGTTTTTTTTAAAAAATTTCAATTGATTTAATATGTTAAATAACAAAAAAAAAATTCAGTAAGCTTGAAAATGTCAAGTGTAGGCGTCAGTGTTTTTCTCCTTTGGCTCCACAATGTGACTGAATTATAGTTGGTAAAAAAAGAATTAGTCACGCACGGTGGTGTAGTGGTTAGCACTGTCGCCTTGCACCTCCAGCATCCGGGTTCGATTCCTGGCCAGGCTCGATTTCCGTCTCTGTGTGCATGGAGTTCGCATGTTCTCCCCGTGCTTGGTTCGGTTTCCTCCCACAGTCCAAAGACAGAATTTGGCGTAAACAAAATGAGAACATGGATCCATCATGCCTTGTTACCACTGTGCAGGCTGCTGGTGGTGGTGGTGTAATGGTGTGGGGGATCTTTTCTTGGCACACTTTAGGCCCCTTCGTGCCAATTGGGCATCGTTTAAATGCCACGGCCTACCTGAGCATTGTTTCTGACCGTGTCCATCCCTTTATGACCACCATGTCCCCATCCTCTGATGGCTCCTTCCAGCAGGATAATGCACCATGTCACAAAGCTCCAATCATTTCAAATTGGTTTCTTGAACATGACAATGAGTTACTGTACTAAAATGGCCCCCACAGTCACCAGATCTCAACCCAATAGATCATCTTTGGGATGTGGTGGAACGGGAGCTTCGTGCCCGGGATGTGCATCCCACAAATCTCCATCAACTGCAAGATGCTCTCCTATCAATATGGGCCAACGTTTCTAAAGAATGCTTTCAGCACCTTGTTGARTCAAWKCCAYGTAGAATTAAGGCAGTTCTGAAGGCGAAAGGGGATCAAACACCGTATTAGTATGGTGTTTATAATAATCCTTTAGGTGAGTGTATAATATAATATACTACTGTGTATATGCTGATATATATTATAATAATATATAATTATTATAATAATTAAAAAATCAGACATTACGATTGAAACAGGTACTCAGTACTTGAGTAATATTTTCACCAAATACATTTTACTCTTATTTAGTCTTCCAGTATTTTGGATAACTATTTTTACTTCTAAAATATTATTTGGAAGCACAGCCACTCTTACTTGAGTACATTTTTTGTCTACTCTACCCACCTCTGCAACTCTCTCTTATTGTCTAACCAGTTCGCTGCCTGGTAAGGAGGCACAGAGGATGTGAATGACAACATGGTGAAACTACGCAATCTGTACTGGTATCTAATTTGCATAAACCAGGAAAACGCACAAAGCCTCCTACAATGACTCAGAGAACAGATATTCATCATCCTTTTGTTCTACTAAATAAATTGACTCTGGTGCCGATGGTGTTTTTTTATTATTTTTTTAAAATACAATTCTTTTGCAAAACTTTTGGCACCTCATACCCAAATTACATATTCATTCATTTTCAATACCGCTTATCCTGTACAAGGAGACTATTCCAGGAGACTTCGGGTGGTGTGAGGTGGTGCTTCTTATGCTTGAATGATTCATAGGTGGCTTAACAAACAAAAACAATCCTCTGGAGCTGGTCTGGGATAATAAAAAAAAATTGCAGAAAAAAGAATGAGCGCCAAATAGAAACAAAAAATGTCAGGAAGTCTAATACAAGAATACAAATACAAGAAAGTCTAACTCTTTGGAAACAAAATATGAAGAAATGAGGGGGGATTGTGTATAATTATAATAAATCTTGGAACACGGCATAAAGACATACTAGATTTGCTGATGCTATAATGTACAGATATACCCTTGTACCACACAATTTCTCAAAGTAAAAAACAAAATCTGCGAGACAATGTACAGCCACGATATCATAAATCGGCCTCAAAACATTTTATCGTGGCTCTCTCGATGTTAACACAGACACAGATCAGTCCTTTGAAACGGGCGTTTATTGCTTGAATTCCTGCTGCCTTAGTCACGCTGTGAGAACTGTATTGAATTGTGGATGAACAGTACAAAATGCATTAGCAATCTACACATCACCCAGCGTGTACTGTGCATACACTGAAATACGAATACAAGACCGTAGAAACATGAAGCGCGAGAGCTTTTACAATAACAAAATACCTCGCTGGCTGCCTGTCATGAAAAGAGGACGTTAAATTCTTAAGTCTCTTTGTCTACTTTGCCTTCAGACATCAATAGTTCTAATAGCCGAGCATTGTGGGAGATATCCGCTCACCTGCAGCCCGCGAGGGAGCCCTTCCCGATGTTCCTCCCGATGTTCCTCTCATCACATAAAATTACTGTACTTCACATTTTCAAATTTATATATTTTTCATTATAATGTTGTTTAATTATCACCAAAGTAGAATTTTAAGTTCTACTGAGCCAAACCTGCTGAGTGGCTGCTCCTAAACTCTGGAACACCGTTCCATCTGAGCCACATTATACATTAACTTGAAGTATATATTAATGAAATTATGTAACCCTATACAAATCAATTATTAATTTACCAACGACTGAAGTGTTCAACAGCTTTAATGCCGTCATCCATCATGGCCATGTTTATATAGATATATATATAATTTAAAAAAACAACACTATAGGTATACAGTATGTTCTCATGGTTACTGTGTGTGGAGCATCAGCAGAGTTACTGTTTTGTAAGCAAAGCCAGGTCATGCATAAAATCTTGCTCGAGGTGGGAAAAATAATGTAGTACTGCAGTATTTCACAACTCAGTGACATGACAAGCTGTATGTAGTATATGTTAAAAGGCATGTACTGTACTTGTATGCCTTTTAACGTTATAACAGAAAAAAAAAGAAGCAGATCAGAAAATGATGAGTAACTTCAAATGCAGAAAACTACATCAGTTCTTAACTGCTTTCAACTTCATTCATTCATCTTCTATACTGCTTATCTTGTAGGGTGCAGCCTGGACAGGGCACCAATCCATCATCATCATCATCATCATGCAAACTCTATGCACACAGACCCCAAGACATGAGGAAATGTATTAAGTATTCATGAATAAATAAATAAACTATAGAGACAACTTAAACAAGAGTATCAAATGCATATGGAAGTACTTTGTTTAAAACTAAATGCGCTTAGTTTATGGTTCTTATGTTCTTTATCTATGCTTTGATCAATCACTTTGATTGAATTTTAATTTAATCAAAGTGGGCTGTATTTCCTTTCAGCCAATCGGTGTATAATATTGCTGTGTTTAAAACATGGATAGAAATACAGCGCCTACCCTTATTAACATTTATTCAGGTATTATACCCTTATCATAGTTATACTTTATAAATGTTATTCATTTCCATTATAAATACTGAAAAGCAATTAGGTTTTTTTATTAAATTAAAAAAAAAACAACATTTTCTAGAAATACTGATCCAAGCTCTCTATATTATGAAGGTGTAACACTGGATATCTTCTTTACTTCTGGACTATGTACTGTATATGACACTGAAAAAAGACACCTTTTATTTTGTTGTTAATTGTCTTAAACAAATTATTTTCATGAGGCTTAAATATGCAAATGTGTTAGAAAAAAAAAACAATAACACAATGCAAGGAATGAAGATCAGTCGTGAGAGCTTCCAGGAAGTCAAATAAAAGGGTTGGTCAGATGGGCGGGGAAAAAAAAAAACTTGCTATTATTATAGCATTTCTTTTCTCTTAGGTGTAACATAATACACTGAAATACTTTTTTCCATAAATACTTTTGAGTATAGTCTCTGACACACGCACACACACACTCACACAGACACACACACACCATTGCACCTGCTTTCAAGCTTTAAAATGCCATCTGATAGTGAGATTTTTTTTTCTCCGCAACATTGAGATAAAGCTTTGTACAGTACTAAGAACTAATAACTAATCAGAGGTTAATCATGGTTCTGGAGTTATAATTAAATGATGATGATGATGATGTCAGCTGACTGATCACATTACAGTACATCTTAATCGTTAAATGTGCATCGTACTGTAATTTATTCTGTATATAGATTGTAAGTTTCATGCTTTATTTATCTGTTTACTTGGGCTCTAATTTCTATATACGCAAAAATGTTATAAATTTAAATTCTAAAAGTCAGTTTTATTTACCTGAAATGTATCTTATCACGCCATAATCTTGTCATGCAGCTGATTTCTGTATTAAATTTTATTTGTTTGTGTGTTTGTTTTATTGAGGTTGACTTTAGTTCCTAGGATGCCAAACATACCCAATTGTAAACACACCCATTTGATACTGATGTTGGCATCATTATTATTATTATTATTATTATTTTATTATTATTTTATTATTTTTACATTAATATTACCATATAATATGTTTCCAGTAAATAATGAATGTGCACGTAAGTATTTGTTCCAGATTAGAGATAATTTACTACTAATTACATCACTTGTAAAAGTAAAGCTACCGTGTACCTCATTTCCAATCTTCAACATGAAACTAAACAAAACCCCATAAAGATTAGATGATTTTGATGACAAATTTTCTACAAAATTTGTTCACACAGATTTCATTAACTTCAAACATCAGACACGATTGAAGCTTACCTTCTCATAAACCAGGCTCCGGTCGCACTACAGTTGAATATCAAGCGCAAACTGAAAGTTTGTATAGTATAAGCAGGAATCCGGTCGAACCTGATCCGCAAGTATAAGCCTAAATAAAAAAACAAACATCTCCCTGTCTTTCTGTAGATCTAATGTAGATGTCCGGAGCTTTGTGTGTTTGCACAAGGTGTCGCACAAGGTGTCGTTTTTTACATGTGATGATGGTGATGATGATGGTGACGATGTTGATGCGGAGCAGGAATACGAGGCCTATGTGATTAAACACCACCTTTAGATCTCTGTACTAAACACAGCTGCTGCAGCTGTACACACTGCCTGGTAAATAAACAGTCACAGGAATGGGAAGGACCAACCAGCGGGATTTACGCCACAAAAACTAATCATTGTTTTCACATTAATTTAATTTGACTGCTCGCAACAAGAGGAGAGTCAGACTGCTTCATAGGCTTTTAATGGCCAGTTTATTATATAGTCTTATGCAAAAGTTTGGGCACCCCTTGATAAATAAGAGATTTTGGTGATTTTTTAAATGAAAAGATGTTAACACAGTCTCTCTTGGAAATGGAAAAAATGCACAATATTTTCAGCAAACATTGATGCACAGTTACTTCTTATGCCGTAAATGGATCAACAACAACAAAAATTATGGCACTATGCAAAAACCCTAAGAGTTCCCGAGTCTGAGATACAATCTACAAGGTTTCAGACCTTAATCAGCTTGTTAGATTTGATGCTACATCTGTAATTACTCTCTCACTCACTCACTCAACATCTATACCTCAATCCTGTATTCATCGTGTATTCGTAATCTCTGAGTTACGAATTGGAAGATCGGTGGTTCGAGCCCCAGCTCCGCCAGGTTGTTGCTGTTGAGCCCTTGAGCAAGGCCCTTAACCCTGTCTGCTCCAGGGGCGCCGTAAAAAATGGCTGACCCTGCGCTCTGACCCCGGGCTACTAACAAGAAGCTGGGATATGCGAAGATTAAAGAATTTCACTGTGCAGTAATGTATGTGTGACCAATAAAGGCTAACTTAACTTAGCTAACTTAACTTTCAGGGTCACAGGGGCCTGGAGCCTATCCCAGGAGACTTAGGGCACAAGGCGGGTGACAGGGTGCCAATCCATTGCAGGGCACGCACACACACACACACACACACACACACACACACACACACACACACTAAGGTCAATTTGGGAATGCCAATTAACTTAACTTAACTTAAGACCTTCATGGAAGAGTCACAAGAAGAAAATCTGACCTGCATCTCCATCATAAAATCCAACAGAACATCTACAGAAGCCTGATGTGTTTTGGAAACAAGTGCTGTGGACTGATGAAGTTAAAATAGAACTCTTTGGCAGAGGTGGAAAGTAACGAATGACATTCACTCGCGTTACTGTAATTGAGTAGTTTTTTTGTGTGTGCTTCTAATTTTTAAAGTAGTTTTTAAAATCTGTAATTTGACTTTTACTCAAGTATGTTTTGTTTGAAGTATTGTAATTCGCTACATTTTAAATCATATGCGCTACTGAGTAAAACAAATGAATGAAAATGCAAAAAATATTCTGCTTGGTTGCGCGCGCGTGTGTCTCGTGTCAGGGTCGCGCGCCGCTCCAGACTCCACTCCAGGTTTTCTGACTGTTTCCCCACATCGGCGTCTACCTGACCTTCCACACGGCCGCTTCCGCCCTGAGAGTGACGTCATCAACCAGCGCCACCAGATAGAAACCGGAGAGAGACGCGGGAGAGAGGAGAGAGATTGTGATTCTGGCGTTTTGATATTTGGTTTGGACTTTCTGCCTCCCATTGACTTTGGTTATTGCTTTGGTTGCTCTTTGTAGATATTTGTAGATAATTTCACTGTATGTTTGTGCACTCAGCAGTAGTAGGGGCGTGGCTGCCATTTATTTAGGGAAGAGGGAATTTATTCACTGTTTTTGGTTTAGGGAGTCAGGGAAGGGACCTGGATTTTTGTTTGTGGTGTTTGTTTGTTTGTTTTTTGCAGGTAATCTAGTAATCTAATTAATTTATAATCTAATATAAATACCATTTAGTTTATTATTTTGGCCTGGGTCCACCCTGAATCAGACCCTCCTCCTGTGTGTGTGTGTGTGTGTGTGTGTGTATTTTTTTGTAAAGCAATACAAACCTCATTATTTCATCAGTTAATGACGCCATATTTAAGTAACCGCTTTGATTTTCAAGCACAAGAAAGACAACAGCTTTATTATGCAAAGGTGTTCCTTCAGTTAAAAACAACTAGTTTGAGATTTATATCTGCTCATCTGTTTTGAACTACGCTAGAATGCCTGATCCACCCTGGTGTGCTTCAATGTATAATCTAATATCCGTGCTCATCCCATGTATATATGTATTCTCAATCTGACTTTCAGAGACTCTGGTAGAAACTGTGAAGGATATGAAGAAAGCATGCTGACCTCACAGACTGTACAGGAATACAGCGCTTAAATAAAGGTTTTATTGTAACTTACAGTACTATAAAAGAGTTTTTCAGATGTTTCTGATTGCACAGGCCCCATTTGAAAGTAAAACAAATACTTGTCTGTTGTCGCACCTCCCACGATCCCACGATGTCTTCTCACAACGCGACAACACACCCATCAGCTCTGAACGTCCAAATGCATTCACGAATAAACCCATTTAAGAGGTATTTACAGTCCTTGCATAAGTATATACCCCTTTGAATTTTTATCTTTTACATTTTGTACTGTTACCTCCAAGGGTTTATGTATATGTGTAAATACAGACGTATGTATATTTACAGAAAAATGCATATTTCACTTGTACACTGTAAAAAACCAGAGTTGCTTTCTTCCCAAATGTAAAATATTTGATAAATTATCCCCCCCCCCCCAACTAAATGGCAATTTTTCCAGCAGGTGGTTCTGTCTGTTTAATTAAGCTGAGGTCTTCCACACTGGGGAGGGTCGGATCTATTCTTCGTTTCTCTTTCAGATTTCCATGATCTGGAACATCTATTCCCCCAGGTTCTCTCCCAAGAAGCCTTCGCTTCATTAATATTTTAAATATTTTCTTTCCTAACAGATAGAATATTTCAAACACGCACATCATGATGCAAAATGCAGCCGTGACCACCATAAAGAGCGTGAAGATTTTCTTCTCCGTAGGCCGCGAGATGAAACAGTCCACCGTATTCGGACACGGCGCCAGAGAACACTTGGAGAGACGTGGCATGTCAAAGCCGTCGTAGATGTAATGAAGGATGTAGAGAAAYRYGSTRTCGAWWCCYGCTTTARMGAAAAGGCTGAKCATGTAGGTCCACCACAGGCCACCTCGCTTTTTGCCCGGGCGAGCGTACATGTGTTCACCCTCATGCTGTTTCGCATATTTTTTGTCTTTCTCTTCTCTTAATTTGACGTGAGCAACCACCAGGAGGGACGGGCAGGTGACGAAGATGAGCTGCAGAGCCCAGAGGCGAACATGGGAGATGGGGAAGATGCTGTCGTAGCAGACAGTGGTGCAACCAGGCTGCATTGTGTTGCACACAAAGTCTTTGGAGTCGTCACCCCAAACACGCTGGGCGGCCACAGAGAACACCAACACCCTGAACACAAACACCATGGAGAGCCAAACACGACCAAAACCGGTGGAGTACTGGTTCGCTCCGCTGAGGAGGAGCTGCAGTCCGGCCCAGTTCATCCCGGATCTGTGGAAATTCTTTACAACCTATAAACACACACACAAAGCAAGCAAATTACAAATATTAATTTAAAGACATGCTAATAAAACTGTCTTCTTGTGCCAGTCCCAAGTCTGAATAAATGCAGAGGGTTGTGGCAGGAAGGACATCAGATGTAAAATATTTGCCAAAATCATGCGAATCATTAACACGACTGCCAGACCAGATCAGCCGCGGCCCGGGTTAGCAACGACCGGCACCGGTACTGTTGACATACAGGGAAATTGGTAGAAAATGTCAGAGGAGGAAGGCGTGTTCATAGGCAGAGAGAAAAGATGACAGTAGGGACTTTGAATGTTGGGACTATGACAGACAAGGTAAGAGAGTTGGTTGACATGATGCAGAGAAGGAAGGTGGATATACTGTTAAAAAGAGAAGGAGAAGTGAGTTAAATGAATTAGTGCAAAGCACCTCCAGAGGTGAGAGGGTGGTGATTGGTGCAGATTTTAATGGGCATGTTGGGGAAGAGAACAGAGGTGATGAGAATGTGATGGCAGGTTTTAAGAACCAGGGAGATGTGCAGAGCTGTGGCAACTACAGAGGCATAAAGCTGATGAGCCATACAATGAAGCTGTGGGAAAGAGTCGTGGAAGCTAGGTTAAGAACAGAATTGAGCGTTTGTAAGCAGCAATATGGTTTCATGCCTATAAAGAGTACATAAGATGCAGTATTTGCTTTGATGAACAAATGAGAGGAGCTGTGGTGTTGTATGAGTAGGTCTGGAGTGGCAGAGAAGTGCAGGACATGTATGAGAGCTGTAAGACAGTGGTGAGATGTGCTGTAGGTGTGACAGAAGAGTTCAAGGTGGAGGTGGGTATGCATCAAGGATCGGCTCTGAGCCCCTTCTTGTTTGCTCCGGTGATGGACAAGGGTGACAGATGAGGTCACATTGTGCTTTGTAGCAAGAGCAAGGATGGATCAAGAATAAGTCCATCAGAGGGAGAACCCATGTGAGATGTTTTGGAGATAAAGTCAGAGAGGCCAGACTGAGGGGGTTTGGACACATTCAGAGAAGAGACTGTGAATATATTGGTAGAAGGATGCTGAGGTTGGAACTGCAAGGCAAGAGGTTAAGATTTATGGATGCAGTGAGAGAGGACATGTGTTAGTTGATGTGGGAGAAGAGGATGCAGAGGACAGGGTTAGATGTTGGCAGTGGTCAATGGGGCGAACAGCCGAAAGACAGAAAAATACTCAACCCTGGCTTTAAAAAAAACATGATGGAAAAAATAACTCATTTTATAACTGATTTTTTTTTATTGATTTGATATGTTGAATAGCAAAAAAAAAGTAAGCTTGAAAATGTCAAGTGGTGTAGGAGTTAATGTTTTTCTCCTTTGAACACACAATGTGACTGAATTGTAGTTGGTAATAAGCATTAGTCACAACCGTGTACACAAGTCTTCATGCCGCTACCTTTCACTGTATGCGTAAGTAACCCGACACGACTCTCTCTACCTGTAGCTCTTCCTGTAAATACTAGGGCGATCTGGAGCTCATGTGGATTTAACCTCCAGGTGAAAGCAGCTTAAACATCACATTTTATGGTTTAAGCAGCAATCCAACACCAACCATATTTATCTCCATGAAAAAAAAAATTGTCTTATTATAATTTTAATTTTTTTTTGTTCCAACCTTTCAGATTCTCAAATTTTACTCAATTCAGTAGTATCATTAACTCCATCGCAAACCCGATCCGGCAGTTACTAAGCATGCTGTAATGCATTTTTTTTCTCATCTTCCTTTCTTTTTCTTTTGAAGAATTTTATCTGGAAATATTTTTTGCACAAATGAAAAAGAAAAGAAAAGAAAGACACCCACACACAAATAGTGCTCCTCTTACTGGTGTTTGTGTTTGTTTTTACACAATATGTATTAATATAATTATATTCAGTTACTCCCCTTTGTACAAACACACAACTTGGTTTCTCTGGCTGTATCAGGCTGTAAGTCCATTTTACAGATACACGCGTAAGTAAATTAATAAATTTATAAAACAGTAGTCAAAACAATAATATACATACAGTACAATATCTGTTAACGAATTTTCTCACTGTGTGTCGCGCACCAGCATAGTTACTGTTTTGTAAGCAAAGTCAGGTCATGCATAAAAGCCCGCTTGAGTATTCAGCGTTTATTTCTAAAAAATGGAACCGAGTAGTGTATGAAGCGTCCTTATGAAATGTTTTTTTTTGCCTTTTACCTTTACGACAGAAATCATTTCAGATGCATAAAACTACATCAGTTTTTAAATCGTTAGCAACTTCATTAATTCATTCATTCATCTTCTATACTGCATCATTACAGGGTCGCGGGAGACTAGGGGCACGAGACGAGGTGCAGCCTGTACAGGGCGCCAATCCATTATCATCCATTTACACATAAACACACACTACAAGACATTTGTGAATGCTAATGATCCTAATCTGCATGTCTTTAGGCTGTGGGAGGAAACCGACCAAGCCCGGGGGAACCCCAAAATCATGAGGAAATGTTTTAAGTATTCATAAATAAATAAAATAAATAAATAAACCAATGAATACGGATAAACTTAAACAAAAGTATTAAATACGCATGACAGTACTTTGTTTAAAACTTTATGATTTGTTCTTTACCTACACCAGTTGAATCTAATTCAGCTAGCCAAAGGAATTGTGTTACATGTTTAATGTGAGAAAAGAAAAGAAGAGTGTATTACAATCGAGATTTGTTTCTTGAATTAACTTCGCTGCAAAGTTACACTAAATAAATGTCTGCAAAACCCCGGACAGAGTCATGAAGGAGTCGTGAACTCGGTGAAGAATAAACAGGACATGGTTTACTGTAGGTCAGTCTGTCTCCTGGGAATTAATGTCAGAAATGTACAATGTAAAATTAGCCTACACTTTTAAAAGGTGTTTAAAAATGTCTCTGGGTGAGTGGGTGAGTGAGTGAAGCTCGCTACTGTATATTATGAAGATATAACACTGGATAACTTTGTTACTTCTAGACTATGTACTGTACAGTGGGTACGGAAAGTATTCAGACCCCCTTCAATTTATCACTCTTTGTTATATTGCAGCCATTTGCTAAAATCATTTAAGTTCCTTTTTTCCCCTCATTAGTGTACACACAGCGGCCCGTATTGACAGAAAGCACAGAATTGTTGACTGTTGATTTTTGCAGATTTATTAAAAAAGAAAAACTGAAATATCACATGCATATCTGAATTTATATTACATGTAAAATATTAGATGTATAACTGAAATAGCACTGTACTGTATATGCTACGAAAAGAAGACACCTTTTATTTTGTTATTGTTAATTGTCTTAAACAAACGACTGTCATGAGGCTTAAATATGCAAATGTGTTAGAGAAAAAAAAAAAAACAGGGCAAGGAATTAAGATCAGTCATGAGAGCTTCCTGGAAGTCAAAGCCAGACAGAATGGTCATGAAAGGGTTTGTCAGATGGGAGAAAAGAAACTCGCTATAATTATAGCATTTTTTTTTCTTCTCTTACATGCAACATAATACACTGAAATACTGCAAAAAATGGGTTTAAAAAATGGTTTTGAGTATGTTCTCTTTAACACACACACACACACACACACACACTAGTATCTGCTTTCAAGCTTCAAAATGCCATCTGATAGTGAGATCTTTTTTTTCTCCCCAACATTGAAATAAAGCTCTGTACTATTATGTTATAACTACATGATGATGATGATGATGGAGATGACCGATCACATTATAGTATCTTAATCATTAAATGTACATCCTACTGTAATTTATTCTGTATATAGATTGTAAGTTTCATGCATTATTTATTTACTTGGGCTCTAATTTCTAATTTCTGGTATTTATGCTAAAATTATAGCATTTGTAGCCATATTTAATAATTTAAATAATTATATATATAAGTATTTTTTTTGTTTTTTTGTTCATTGAGGTTGCCTTCAACTCATAGAATGCCAAACATTCCCGAGAATAAATATACGCATTTGATTCTGACATTGGCATTATTATTATTATTATCATTATTATTATTAAGCTTACCATGTAATATACGTTCATACAGTATGTAATTAATAACTTATGTTAATATATAATTATATATAAATATTAATATTTAATATTAGAGATAATTTACTACAAATTACAGCATTTGCAAAAACAAACAAACAAAAAAAAACAGATTTCATTAACTTCAATAATCAAACTCAATTGAAGCTTACCTTTTCATAAAACCAGGCTCCGGTCGCACTACAGCAGAATATCCGGCACAAACTGAAAGTTTTTATGAACAGGAATCCGGTCGAACCTGATCCGCAAGCATAAGCCTAAATCAAAAAACATCTCCCTGTCTTTCGGTAGATCTGATCGCGGAGAACGTCCGGGGCGGTGCTTTGTATACACAAGGTGTTGTTTTACATGTGATGATGATGATGAGGGTGATGATGATGATGGTGATGCGGAGCTGGGATACGAGGCCTATGTGATTAAACACACCTTTTTGATCTCTGTACTAAACACAGCTGCTGCAGCTGTACACACTGCCTGGTAAATAAGCAGTCACAGGAAGTTAAAGGGCCAACCAGTGGGATTTACGCCACAAAAACTAACCATAATCATTTCTTTGCGCGTTTCTTTACTTTGACTGCTCGCACAAGATTCTTGTCGAAATGTTTCTCAGGTTTTGAATGAGCAGTTTATTCTATGTAGTTTCCCTGTGATCATGTGACCACAAGGACTAACCGGGGCAAAAAACAATGGGTCCATCTTAAAATATTTATTTATGTGATATAAAATTTTAATTCAGTAAAGAAAAAAAGGACAGTGTTTGTGTTAGTGCTATTGATCAATAAAACTGAGCACTTTGTAAATAGGTTTAATAATTATATAAATTGGTCTAAAGACATATTTATAAAGACATATAATTAGGATGTGCTTTAATGAATAATCTAATATCTGTGCTCATCCAAGGATTGTATGTACAGTATTCTCAATCTGCTCATATTGAACATCCCTTTAACACACTTTTACACATCTGCACACTGTAACCAAACTATTTATATTTTCACTATCACGCTAATCCAGTGTCATCGTGGTCAGGTTGTCTCAGGATGTTGTTCTCGTCCCAGGTTTTTCCTCCGGCATACTAATTAACGAACCAATTAAAACCCTACATCTGGATTTCTGTAAAGCTGCTTTGTGATAAGATCCACCGCAATTATAAAAGCGCTGAACAAATGAAATTAAATTGAGTTCAGATTGGTGAGGGATTTTAATCAAACTGTGAACTCTGTTATAGAGCTACTATTTGCAAAAGTACAGATTTACTGTACATCATTAATAATAAAATGCATAAATGTATACATGTATGCATAAAGGTCCTCTTGCAACCTTGCATGCAGGATAAAGCAGAATAGACGATGAGTGAGCGAGGACCCGGGTAACTACGTAAACACTAGTTATCTAACAGGTGTTAATGTGGTGTAATAACGTGTTGTAGTACCACCTATAACCACTAGGTTGTTAGCCAATATAGTCATTAAGTTATTGTCAAATATAAATGGAGACAAAATATAGAAAAATAATAATTTGTGAAAACATGAACAGTCATGTGTCAAATTTAATAATCTACTTTGAAATAAGCCACTGAAAAGCTACTTGTTCAAACGTCTGTACCAATAGATATTACTGTAATTGCAAAAGCTAATACTACTCTATATGACTATGGAGTCACCGAAAATCCGGGCCACCAGGTGGCGGTAAGGAGTCAGCCGTCTTAAATCGAAGAAGAAGAAGAAGAAAGGCCGTTCTGATCTGCTTCTCACAGCCGCCATCTTGGAGAAAAGATTCAGCGGTTTATTCAAAACGGAGGAACTTCTGTTGTGTTTTTTTTTGGTTATCATGGTTTTGGAAAGTCCATTTGAAAGTACAACATTAAACTCTAAAATACGCGTCTGATTTAATTCCCGGTCAGTCATCGTATACGACGAATTAAATTTGATATGGTAAGCAACTCGCTGAAAACCGGAACTAAATAAACTATTTGTTGATCCGTTGGCAGTGGTAGTAGGGTTGCCAGATCTCGTTTATTTTTTGCTGAAACGATTCAGTTGCTCTCATTAGACGTTTTTTCGTTTAATCGTGAAATTGCTGAATAAGAAAATGTATAACATATATTTTTCCACATATTTAAACGTTGTGTGAAATGTTAGTGCCGATGTTTAAGTTTAATATATGATTTGAAAATCGAGTTGGTTTGAAAGGGGACCGCTTGAGTTTGTACTGATAATCTGGCAACCATGGTAGTTATTTAACAGGTCCAGCTCGGAGAGGCGGCGAGATCAAAGAGTCTGTGACGTTGCCATGGTTTTTATCAAACACTGCTTTTACGCCAGTAAGAGTTGATGGACTGACACATGTTTTTACAGCCCTAGAGAGACCAGTGATCCAGCGCGTTAGCTACATGTGAAGCTAAGCTAACTGAGAGAGAGAGAGATTGTTTACTACTGCAGCAGCTGATCAGGAGTAAAAGTGGAGGATGAAGCGGAAGAGCAGGAAGCTGAGTCTCCTGAGCCCCAATGAGGAGGCGCTGCTGCTGCGAGAGGAGCTGCACAGGAGGAGGAAACTGAGATTACAGCAGGTCTGATCACCATCCTGCACTCACAGCAGAGCTCTGTCTGTCTGTCTGTCTGTGTGCACGTGACTGTCTGTCTATCAAGCCATCATTCATCTCTACCTAAAGTTCTACAGTACTGTTATCTATCTATCTATCTATCTATCTATCTATCTATCTATCTATCTATCTATCTACACTATATGGATAAAATTATTTCGCCAAACGTGCCAATTATTGAATTCAGGTGTTTAAGGGGTATAAATAAGGGGCGAGTCAGGCCCTTTTCTATTCCAGCATGACTCCACCCCAGTGCACAACACAAGGACTATAAAGACACGGTTTGTCAAGTTGATGTGGAAGAACTCGAGCGGCCCGAACACAGAGCCCTGACCTCAACCCCATTGAATATCTTTGGGATGAACCGGAACTGAGATTGCGAGCCGGACCTTCTCATCCAACATCAGTGTCTACAGAATGACTGGACACGAATTCACAAAGAAACACTTCAACATCTTGTGGACGGCCTTCCAAGAAGAGTGGGCGCTGTTGGAGCTATAAAGGGGGGGGCCGACTCCATATTGAAGTGTGTGTATTTATTTTGTCCATATAGTCTGTCCATCCATCCATCCAGTCACTCAGTCAGTCAGTCCTGCCTGTCCGTCCGCACATCTGTTTAAGTACCAGTCTAAAATGTAAATTCTCTCTTTATGTCTGTCATAAATGTCTGTCCATCCATTTACGTACCTGTCTAACATGAAATCTGTCTGTCTGTCCATCCAAGTATGCACTTGTCTGAAAAGTGAATTCCTTTTATCTGTCAATTTATGTACCTGTCTAGCATAATATCTGTCTATCTGAAAATTAGTCAATTTATCTACTGACTGACTGTCCGGACTTCTGTCTACACAAAATCCAAAAATCTATCTATTACTTATATAAATATAAAAACGGTACAAGTTTGGTTATCTGTCTGTTTGTCTCAGCCCATCCTTCTACATAAAATTGTGCAATTTAATTATCTGTTTTTTTTTTTTTATCATACACGTATTCGTCTATCTGTCTAAATAAACGTAGTCTCCCTTTCTCTTTACCCAACACTCAGGCCTCACCATAATTTCATAGCTTGTAATAACCACCTAAATTGACAGTGTCAGAGGTGTGTAATAATGCGTATGTTATTATTTTGGAACTGAAGGTCCGGGAACAGGAGCGCTACATTGCGCTGCAGGTGCGGCGTGAAGTGCAGGAGAGGAAGGAGAGAGAGCTGCAGAGTCTCGCCACAGCGCTCCAGGATGAATGGCAAAAGCAGCGAGGAGAGAGAATTAAAAACCTGGAGAAGCTCTATAGGGAAAGCCTCAGAGACGTGGGTCAGGGACACCGAGACGCCAAAGAAAACGTGAGTGGAAAGACGACGTCAGCAATCTAAGCTCGTAAACTCGTCAGTCCTCTCGTGTTACATGACTGCTGCGTCTTAATCGTGTGTACGTGTTTCCAGGAGCCGAACCGGGAGGCTCTGGTTCTGAAGAAAGAACAGAATGAGGCGCGCGCAGCAGAGAGGCATCAGACGGCTCTCCGAAGCCTGGTCACCCAGAGACAGGCTGCAGAGGAGCAGAGGAACCGGTACAGTCATCATGCAGACTAAATGATATAATCCAGCATGTCGTATGCTTCTTCTTTTTCATCCTCTTTGCGTCATTCCCAACTATTCATGTCACCATTTTGTCTTTCCTAAAATGACGCTGATTATAGTTGAGCTCAGCAAGTCTTTTTTTAATTTCTCCCTGCACTTGACAGCCAAGACTGGAGCACGTTGTAATTTGTGTCCTGTGTGTTAAATAAAGGATTGTTAATAGCGGACGATGTTCTAACGCTGTTCTAATTCAGGCACGTCGAAGCGCGGAGGAAAGCTCTGATGGTGGAGAAGGAGAGAGCAGCGAAAATCGCCAGCCTCCCTCCCGCTGGCCCTGACCCCATCGAGGTACAGAACGGTTCGCTTTCTGAGCAAAAGTTTTAAAAATTACAATCGTTTTTACAGAAACCTCTCTACAGAACAGTTGCCTGGAGAAGGGGGCTAATACTTAATCGTAATCTCGGGCACAGTTTTGGCTTTCAACAATTAAACATGCGTTTGTAAATATTAAACACTGATGTAACCGTACAGGACTGTACTTCTCAATGATCTCAGTGGAAAAAATGAAATCTCAATACAGCTATTATAGCTGTAGAGAAAAAATGAACTTCCAAAGGGTTTTATTTCCCACACCCACCTTAAAAATATAGATATGTTGTGATTAGTACTGTTGTTGTAAGAATTGTCATCATAACAACAATAATAATAATGATGATAAAATCCTCACAGGCTGATCATCATTCTAGCGTCATACATTTATTTAGAAAATTTGTCCATTAGCAGGAACATTGCACAACAAAAGCAGTGTTGTATTCATGTGACATTGCATTAAAATATTTCTTTTAACTTGCAGTTAACGAGTAATCGTGATCTTGCTAACGATTAAACTAATCACGATGATCACTGTCTGTAATCGAGCAGCTCTACTGGAGGAATGGCGTTATAGAAATCTGAATCAGTTACCTGGAAGCCGTTCGACTGAGGTAGACGATGTGGCCCAGAATTTATATGCAGAAGTGTAAGTTAGGCAATAGTGTAGATTTTAAATCTAGTTCTAAACTGTAATTGGTACGGCCCATCTTTCACCAAAAAAAAAGGTTTCAGCGTTATCAAATTAATTTCTTAAACGTCCAACAATCGTCACCATCAGGAGGCGCGTGAACGATAAATCAGTAGCTGTCGTCTATGATTTTTTTATTGGCTAGCAGAAGACGTTTGTCCTGGCTGATCGTTTCTCTTGAAACTTTGGATAAACGTTATTTTAGAAAATAATAAAAATGTTTTTAAAGCTGATGTCATTTCCAGTATCTGTATTTTTTTTCTTTCTTTTTTTTTATTTTCAGAAGGTTGCGATTCAGCATCCAGTACAGCCCAAGGTGTCCAACACGGAGCATTACTGCATCACACACTACCACGTCCCAGAGACCGCAGGAGTGGACAGGGAGACAGTTACAGTCCAGGTGCACACGCGCTTGTGTTCCTGTAGCCATATTCTATTAGTTTATTGGTTTACAAACCCAAATTCAGCAAACATAATTTATTATTGGTTATAAATTCAGCAGTGGGGAAAACGCAGGTCATGCAGCATTATGTTGCGCGTGTTACGTTATTGTTGTTGTTATTATTGTTGTTGTTGTTGTTATTATTATTATTACTTCATGGTTTGTATCCGTGCAGGCAGACGCACAGGAAGCGGCAGCGATGGAGGCTCGGCGGTTAGAGGAGCTGGAGAAGGAGGAAGCCCGTGGTCGGCAGGAACAACTCGAGAGGGCACGACTTCGAGGAAACCACGCCCTTCGTAAGGAAAAAGGCCTCCAGGTGATCTACAACATGGAGTCATGCATATCAAATCTCTCTGTTTCTGATTTAAGGCTAAGTTATTCTAAATACATTGTGTGTGTGTGTGTGTGTGTGTGTGTGTGTGTGTGTGTGTGTGTGTGTGAAGAACAACGCGAGGCTGCTGTGCGAGTTGGAGCGGCTGCAGCAAGCGGAGCTGCAGCGACGCAGACACATGGTGAACAACATGCCGGCGCAAATCTTCCAGCCGCTCTGCAGACAGGATGAGCTGAGAGCCGAGCGGCAGAGAGACCTGGAAGCCGCCTTTCAGGACCTGTGTACTGAAGATAGAGGTAACGTAGGAGAACATGCATGCTAATGTAAACCTGTGTTAATGGAACTCAGCAGGCAGATTTAAGATTATTCTATATGTTGTGGGAATTATACATATATTAACTGTGCTGTCACGTGAGGTGTGTGCGTATCACAAGATAAGCTCCTTAAGCAAATTAAAGAACAAAAAAGTTTTAATGTACCGTAATAAAAATCAGTCTAAAAGGTTTTTACATCTTCTCCAGAGATCAGAGACGACCTGGTGCTTCAGATGGCGTCCGAGCCTCTTCCTCATCCTCCTCTTCCGTCTGCTAAAACGGACAGCAGACCTGAAAGTGACCTCGACCTGGACGTGACCCTCGAACCCAAGGAGACACCGTTTGAGGAGGAAGAGCAAGACGGATACTCGGGGGAGGAGCCAGTTGTTTCTCAAAACCAGGCTATGAGTAAGGAAATACAATTTGTTTTGATTTATGCAATGAACTGAAAAGTTAAATAACTTCAAGGTTCTCTAGTATGCTAATTTATTGTTATTATTATTTGATCACTTTTGGGTATTCATATGGGTCTCCACTGTATGTGTGTGTGTGTGTGTGTGTGTGTGCGTGCCAAAATAAAAACGGAATATGAAAAAAATCATCATCTGTAAACATTCTTGAACAAGCTGATCACACGTCCTGGCCTGGTATGACATCATTGTAATCTAGGAGCAAACAAAAACTATAACGGTTACGCGCTGGACTCCTGGGCACCGATTCCTGTTTGCTGCATACTCATTGGCTAGAATAATGCACTTCCACAGAGGGGTGTGGGATTTCGTAGCTCCTTTACATTTGAAGCTACAGACAGTGAAAGAATAAAATTGAAACTAAAGGAATTTCAGGAATCTGAGTGTTCTTAATATTCTAACTATCATATTAACAAACACATTTTGGAGACCTCTAAGGCTCAAGTGTTGGAAATTGTTAATATTGGAAATATTTTTGAGTGGCTGGAACGGATCATCTACATTTACCTTATTTCCTATGGGACAATGTGTTTCACAATGCGAGTTTCACTTTGAGAACTCGCCTCCGGAACGGATTAAATTCGTATCCCGAGTTACCGCCGTAAGTCTGATTTGCACTGTTAATGTTCCTCAGGGTCCGCAGTGCCTGCAGACGGTACGGGTAGGGTGGTTCTGAGGAGGCTGCTGGATCGCATCAGGACTCAGAGGGATCAGTGGAGCATGAGGGAACCTGCAGAGGAGCAGGGAGCGGTCCGAGTGGAGAACACCAGCAGTGACCGCGGATCTCTGAGCAATGTGGAATGGCAGCAAGCTTCTAGCCTGGAAGAAGGCACGGTTGATACATCAACGGTGGAAAATGGTCAGTCTGCTTGTTTTATCATCTACATTTATGTCTCTGGGTTGGTACTGTTAATATGTGAATCTAGCTTGCTTAGTTTCATCCTGCTTTTCGTCAGATTCCAAGCAGAGTGAAGACTCCATCGTGGCCGGACCTGTGACGCAGGAAGACGAGCAGATCGCAGAAACGGACGGGAAATTGAGCGTGAGCGGTAGAGATAAAGTGCGTTTGAAAGAACAATGTGATGTTTGCTGGATAATCAAACTGTAAGGAATAATGTAAGGAATTATCTTGGGTTATGATTGTCTTGTCCAGGAGGAGGAGCTGCAGAGGCAGCAGCAGGAACAGTTCGCGCTGCTTCAGGAGCTGGAGGAGAAGCGGAGGAGTTTAGAGCTTGAGCTAGAGGAGGCACAGCGGTGTAGGCAAAGACTGCAGGAGGCTTTACAAGAACCGTCTTTACAGGAAACACCAACACCACTGCTACAGGAAATGGTTTCCGAACCCTCACCCGAGGTGCAGGTTTTTACAATGTATTTGTTTTTTTAAAATTTTTTTTTAATGATTTGACACCCGTTGTACATATATTACAGAAAATATGTGCGGCTAAAGAAGCTACTTCTGAAGTTTATGCAACATGGAAGTGACCAGTCTTGCTTTCCAGAAAATTTCAAGTTGCTAATGTCAGCCGTTTTGGAGAGATGTTTTTATATGAGCCCCGAAAATGGCCATTTTTCAGCGTTATACTCTCGCTTCAAACAATCATCATTTAAAATGCAAATTATTCATATTTCTTTGAGTATTGATACTAAAATTGGTATAAGCTTCTAGAAGCATATGACCTGTAAACATTGTTGCTTAAACTGTTTTTTGGTAAAAGTTTTTTAGAAAAGCAAAAAAAATCTGTAGTGTCCGTAACCATGTCACATTCATGTTGCAATATCTTAAGAATTTTAGAATATTTTAGAATAATAATAATAATATTTTCAGATTGACTTTTCATGTGAAATCTAAATTAGCCAAGTTTCATCTGAATGACCGTTAAGATCATAGAAGGATTCAAATAAAAAATTTTTTACAGACAATTAAACATAAAAGGGCAAAAAAAAAACAAAGCATGGATTGAGGAATAAAAAGCGTTAAATATATGTACATCAAGTATAATTTATATGATCCTCACCTACTTGACACTTTTTAGCACCGATACCGTGTTCTGGATGAATGTTTGATACTCGTGCAAACTGTCTAGTGAATCTAGTGGCACTTTTATAATCGGAACATTATTGTGATGTTTGTTAGAGACTTTTGCTCGTTTCTGTCCAGGTGAAAGTGTCGGCGCCCCTGACGGACCGGGCACACGTACAGAGACTCCAGCAGTATCAGCAGCGACTCCTGATGCAGAACCGGTCAGTGCCTGAGTGCGTCTGTGTGCGTGCGTCTTTCTCATGGCACTTTTCTGAGTCACACTCATCTTATAGAGGATCTTTTTTTTTTGTGTTATGCGCGCATTCTAATCTGTGTGTTTGTGTGTTCTAGCCTCCATAAGACGACCATTGACGATGCTTGTCGCAGTCTTGAGGAATACAAGCACGTATTGAAGATACGTTATGCCCCTGTTACCATGACAACAGAACAAACACCACCACCTTCAGTTACCGAGCAATCCGTTTGCTCCGTTCCTCCTTTGACGACCATCACACACCTTTTAAACACTGAGCCCGGACCGCCCGTCTCCACTCAGACACCAGTTGTGAGTGACGGACGAAGCAAAAACAATATCGTACACTCGGACCCGACACGACTCGCTCAACCTCCTGTACCCAGCCCCGCCCCTGCCCTAACCGCGTATCCAGACACCCATGTAACGGTGCAAGACTCGTCTACACTTCCACATCCAGCACCGGCATCCTTATCAAACAAAAGGCTTTCGGATGGATCTCCAGAGCTTCAGGAAGTTCCTCTAATCCCACCTGCCGTCTTTCTAGAATATCTCCGAAGCAGACGTTCTCAGGCCACGCCCACAAACCGCGTTCCCGTCTCTCAGCAGGTCTCAAAAGAGACCCGCGATCCATGTTGGAACTCGGAAATGGAGAAAAATCAGCAGGTCCGAGACAGGATACAAAAACAAAAAGATGTCCTGCATGAGCTGCTCCGAGCACAGCATGCAAAGGTAGCTAGGATCGGAGAAAAAGAAAGATGTATTTTTTTAAAAATATGATGCATCTTGAATTGTTCCCTCAAATAATATTTCTGCTTTCGTGTCAGGAGCAGTCGGTCTCGCTGGGATTGCCTGAAAGTGTTGATAATGCTTATGAGAAGAGTAATGAAATTCAGAGCCGGGGTCACACTCCACACGCTCCTGCGTTCGAGTTCAGCGGTGAGACACGATCAGATTTATTTATTTAACACCATGTTTCTTATATATATATATATTACATATACACAGTGGAACCTTTGATTACGAGCATAATTTGTTCCGGAAGTGCGCTTGTATTCCAAAATACTCATAAACCAAATCAAATCTTCCCATAAGAAATAATGAAAACTCAAATTATTTGTCCACAGCAGAAATAATACAGAAAAATAATTAATACAATATATAAAGTAAAAATAAAACAAGTTAACCTCCACTTTACCTTTTATGAAAAGTTTAAATAAATCCCAACAGATAAGTGTTTCCGTGTGTGTGTGTGGAGTTAGCCCCTTCCCTCGCCTCGTCTTGCACAGTAAAACTCCTCCTCCCTCCCCCCACCTCACTTTTTACATTTCACAACAAACACACACACAACGGAAACACTGTTTTAACGGGAAAAAAATAAATCTCTCTAATGACACTCGAGTTTTTGTGTAGAGCAGCGTGTGTGTGTCTGTGTGAAGCCGGGGAGGAGGGGGTGTAAAGGCGAGAGTGTGTGTGTGTGTGTCGGTGTGTGTGTGTCGGTGTCAAAAAACTCGGCACTCATCAACCAAGACATGCTCGTTTTTCAAGTCAAAATGTATTAAAAATCTTTGCTCGTCTTGCGAAACACATGTAAACCGAGTTACTCGCAATCCGAGGTTCCACTGTATATGTATATGTATGTATGTATTTTTATTATTAGTTAACGGTTTATGTACAGCTATAATTGAACCGTTTCTATTAATTTGTCACTTTGTTAATGAGCAGGCAGCTTTTTTTTTTGTCTCCATCAACGTCCCTGGCTTGTATCTCTGCAGAACATCCTCAGTTCGAGACACCGAGTAGCGCACGGGTGAATCCGCCGGTCTCTTGTCCACCCCGGCCGCTCCAAATCCTCCTCCATGACTTCGAGCAGCACAAACTCAGCACCATCGAGGAAGTGGATACTCCGCTTAACGTTACCATGGATACGGGTATACTCTACGAACACATCTGCTTTCAGCTTGCGTCGCTTCGGGAACTGAAAGTGTGTTATTTCTAAAGATAATGTGTATACAGTACGTATGTATCTGTGTTATTCCAGCTGCCGAGGTGTGTATGGAGAGCTCGTCGGTCGAGTGCTCGGATTATTCCAACTCCTGCGGTCTCTCTTCGACTCCACCCACAGTGGGCTCAGCGAGAAGTCCTGGGCCGAGCTCAGGCTCAGAGGTCATAAGGTCGGACGAGAGCTCGCGCAGGCCGAGCAAGCTGTCATGGAGAGAGATGCTACAGCTGGAATCAGCAGCTTCACATGCAGGTAGAGAGACAGGCAGTGGAAACGCTACGCACACGCAACTATTTAAACAGAAACTAAATCTGTTTAATACAAGATCAGCATTTAATCCCTATTAACAGTTTAACAACTAATACATTTGCGTTGTATTCTTCAATCTGTATGCTCAGGTACAGACTCTACAGAGCGGCATGTAGAAGAGGTGAGTGTGCTGACCAGCTACATTATACAGTATTAACTCTCATATAATAATAATAATAATAATACAGTGGAACCTTGGATAACGAGCATAATTCGTTCCGGAGGTTTGCTCGTATTCCCAAAACACACCTAAACCAAATAGAATATTCCCATAAGAAATAATGAAAACTCAAAGTATTCATTCTACAGCCCAAAATAATAAATACATAAAAATAATTAATACAATATATAAAGTAAAAATAAAACTAATTAACCTGCACTTAACATTTAAAAAAAAGTAAAAATAAATCCAGACACATCAGTGTTTCCGTGTGTGTGTGTGTGTGTGTGTGTGTGTGTGTGTGTGTGTGTGTGGAATTAGCCCCTTGCCTTGTCGTAAACAGTAAAACTCCTCCTCCCTCCTCACACCTCACTTTTTAAGATTCACAACTAACATACACAATGCGACACTATTTTAACGGGGAAAAAAAATCTCTAATGACATTCGCGTGAGCATAGTAACAGAATCACTGCTTTAAAGTAAAAAATAAAAAATAACAAATGAACCAGCACCTGCCCTTTGAAAAGAATTGCGACAGAGCTGAGTTTACTGAGTAAATTAAGCGTGTGTGTGAAGCCGGGGAGAGCGTGTGTGTGGGGCACAGTGTCAAATTACGTGCGCGCGCATACAGAAGGGAGAGGGAGATGCTGATTATACCAGAGACGAGCACTAAGACACAGCAGGGGAGACGGTTACCCATAATTCCCACAGCACAAGAGAGAGAAAAATCATTGGCTCAGTTGTGATCACTTGACGCTCGGTGTCAAAATAAGAGTCGCATGTAAGAGTACTTGTTTCCGATTACAAATTTATTAAAAATCTTTGCTCGGTTTGCGGAACACTCGTAAACCAGGTCACTCGCAATCCGAGGTTCCTCTGGAATTGTAATAATAACTAGCGTTAGTATGCGTCGTTCACGGTTAAAGAGTTTGTAGAAAGAGTTAAAAGGTTAAAGCTAAGAATAATCTGCTGATCTTTAATGTGATCAGTGATATTATTATTATTTAGGGTTAAAGCCCACGTACATGTGTGTCTTTCTGTACAGCAGAACTCTCTGTCTCACTTATTAATACACAGAAATCACATTCTGTAAGGTTGAGTATCTGACGCCTTGTTTACACTAAGTTGTACTTCTTTGGTGCTCAGACAAATACACTCCCTGTTTGGTAATCGGAGAGTGAATCACAGATGAGAAATGGAAAAAGTCGATCAGATAAAGATGAAGTTTTGTCTTAAAACGACTCCAGCGTGTTAAAATTCACTTCTACCACTTCAGCGCTGTTATTTCAGCCAAAGTGAAAATATGAACTAATCCCAGTCAAAATATTCACTTTATCTTTTCTCATTAATATCTATTGGTGCAGGTGTTTGTTTACATTGAGACAGTAGCGCATTAGTAGATTATTGTAAAGTAGATTATTAAATCCCACACATAACTGTTCATAACATCACTTTTACTCAACATTTAGATTTCACTCATGGTGGAACTTCAGGCAGAGATCGAAGTACTGCAGAAGATTAACTCATTTCTGTCCACCCACTTAAAAAATGTTGTTTTTTGTTTTTTATTTTTTATGGATGTACTGTGTCTTAAGTGTCTTAATCATATGGTGTGTGTGTGTGTGTTCATCTGGAGCTGGTCTTGCCACATGATGGAGCCACCAGTGTGCCAGATTTTCTTTCCTCCACCACCCTCTCAACAGGCAGCTACATCTCTAGTGAACACGATCCCAATTTCAACATAACAGGTATTATGTGAATGCGAGTGGCCTCAGGATGCAGACCTGTGTGCAGTTCATTTGTCATGTGATCTCAGAATAAATAGTATAGCATTATGTAGAGAGGCTGTGAAAGCAATGATTCTTCAAAAAAAAAAAAAATCAATCTTTGAGCATTGTGTGAAGAGCCATTAAATACATTATTAACAGAGTCTTTTGACTAAAGGCGGCCATTTCCAAAAGTAAGAGACCAAGAGGATAACGCTACACTGATGTGTTTTAATCTTTGTCTAGTTTTTGACGTTTCTCTCTTCACTCTCTCTTTTCAGATTCCTCTTTGATCAGTAATGAATTTCCTGCAAAACCTGAAACCTCCCCCAGCCGCTCCAGCAGCCTGTTTGGTTTTAGCGTCCTCAAGCCAACAGACTCCTCGCATCGCACTAACAGTCTGCAGCACATCATCGATAAATACACCAAAGATCTGGACCAATCCCTCAGATCGGTTCATACAGGTACAGGACGTGTGCGCATAGAGGAGGAGCTACACACGCAATATTCAACACCTGCATCGGGAACAGATATACTGTACACCTGATTCAGAAAAAGAGGCACCGATATGAAAATGATCCCAAATGATCTATCCAAACGGGTCATTTGCTAATTCTCACCCTGTATCCGTCTCTCCACAGCGTAACACACTTTGTAATGTGAAAGACAGCGGATATCACTTTTACTCAAACACCCATGATTTGACTAGGGTGAAAACGTTTTCTTCTTGTTGTTGTTGTTGACTTCATTAACATCATAAAGGAATATAGTCATCATCTACCTTTTCTGATTGTTGCCAGGCAACCATGAATAAATTCCTAAACAGCCTGGAAACACAATTTGCTCATCCAGCGCACCAGGGCTGCTGATTTGTCCTGAATGGAGTGTGTGGAGTGTGTGTTTTCTGATTCGACAGGCTTCCAGTCACGACTACTTTCTCAGATTATATCGTGTGTCTGTAAATTTTTACATTTTTGCATTTGGGTTTATATTCTTTATGCTCCTCAGATGTGACCTTTGCTTTATTTCCTGTAGGGGGCACTGTGTCTGCGCAGGAAAGTGGGAACCCGTGTTTAAGCTTCCGTGCCGAGCAGAACGCTGATGCTGGAACACACATCACAGCAGCACAAGTACCCATGCTCCCTTTACAGCACAACCTGGAGGATTGCAGTTCCCTTAATAACACTGCGCACGGTAAGGACTTAAGGAAAGAAAATACACCAGTTATATATAAAATATATTTTTAAATATACATTTGTTTATTTTTCCTCCTGCATGGAATCAGATTCCTTTCAGCCGCTTTCTCCAGAGATCACAAACAATGACATGGCAGAAAGCTCCACGACTCTCCAGCTTCCATTAAATCCACGAGCCGAGGACTCCAGCACTCACACAGACACAACTGCTTCTGATTGGCTCGATTGTGGCCTTCCTCAACACGTCTCCAGTGCGGACGAGCAGTCATCCTCCGTGTCTGCAGGCGTTCCTCAGTGGGAATGGACTCTGGTAAACTCACAAAGACTCGACCTGACGATTCCTCTGTGTACAGTAGAAGCTCATTCATCAGCTGCTGCTCATTCATCATGTTTCGTTTGATTATGAGCTTCAAGATTATTGGTCTACGTACAGGTTTGACGATTAGATCAAACATCAAGTGTCCTTGAGGAGCCTGAAATCTGCTTGGATAATTAAAAGACACAATGAAAGGGCAATTTTGATGAACTATATTATCTTATGACTTATTTTTTAAGTTATTACAAATTCATCTATTGTATAAAGAAAAGACGGAATTTACAGTAAATTTTAATATTAAAACTGTTTTTTTAATATTCCACGCTGTTCTTTTAGGCCTATAAAATAAGTCTAGTATACAGATTGATGATGGAGTAAACTCTCAACATGGGCTGTGTTTTTAACTCCTGTTAAAAGCCTGATGCTTCATGCATCCATGCGGATTTGTTAAAGAATGCGTAGTTATATTAAAGTGAATAAGGTTACGCTCTTTATGCTTCATGCTCTTTATTGTTTTACTTTGCTCTATACACACAATACAGCTGATAAACCTTTGTGTGCTTTATATAATCGTATATTGTTTGCATTACGTTTGCAGATGAACAATAGTGAGTTCAGGAATGAAGAAACCTCTGTCTCACAAGAAGGTAAGATCAGGAAAACTGAAGAATGTAAAATACTTGCTTAAATCTGTACTAATGACATTACATTAATGGCATTTGGCAGACGAAGCACATTTTTTATCTTATAATACATTTGAGCAGTTAAAGCAGTTTAAGGACCCAACAGTGGTGGTGGGGTTTGAACCCGAGTCCTTCCAGGTCATAGTACTAGTTCTGAATCTTGTGTCCACCTAAGACTAAAGCCCTATTCACCTGGGATTAGTATTATCTGGGGACCTCTAGTCATTTGTAATAATCTGCGGTCTTAATCCCTTGCGAATCTGCCATGTTTGTAATTTGTAAAAAAAAAAAAAAAAAAAATTATAATAATAAATTACCCCATAAATCACCTAATAAGTTTTGCAGAACATTGAGGTCCGGTGATCTTAGTCCCGTAAGAATCAACCTGTCTCTGATTTCGCGGGTTCGTATATAATTTTTTTTTTCAAGGTTTTTGTTTCCTGTACGCCTGTTTATCCATCTTCCGCGGAGAGTGGAGGCTGCGTTGGAGTGCTTCGAAAGTATTTTACAACAATACGATGTGCAGAAAGAGAAAAGCCGAAAACCATCAGAAGAGCGAAAGCCGATGTTGCGTGAAGCCTTGACATCGTATCTGGGAGATGAGGCAGTAAATTCGAGTTAAATCTCAGGCTTCACCGTGCCACAAGAAATTCCGATGCGGTGTGTGGGGGAGGGGGATTTCAAAATCACACGAGGTCCCCAGATAATACTAATCCCGTGCGAATACGGCTTAAGAGGCTAAATACATGATGAGGCTGATCATAGCAAGTGTAGATGTGGTATAGTCTATTCGAAGTTTTAAAAGAAATAACATTTGGTATTAAGTAGTTTTTCCTTCCTGTCAGACATAGTTTACTTTGTTTAGAAAACTATACTTATAATATGAAACTGTAAATATCACTGTCCGGAAATGTTTTTACTAGAATATATTGTTGTAATGTTTTTTTTTGTTGTTGTTGTTGTTTTTTTAACTGAAGGGAAAACTGTTGAGACCTGGACAGTTGCTGCCTTTATGGGATTTATGTTATTATGGAACTTACAGTAGCACTCTAAGCACTTCTGTGTATCTTTCCAAAGTACACTTTACCAAAATACAAGTTATTGAAATAAAAGTTATCTGTACTATAATGTTACTAAAGTTACTAAATTATACATCTGCATGGTACTTCAGATCTATCAAGGGGGTAGGTTGTGTAGAATAAATTTATTGAAGTTAACAAAATACAAATTAGCAGCATTACCAAAGCACAAACTACCGGGTACCTTAGTACAAGTTATTGTACAGTTTTCCTTCCAAAATATGTTATGGTAGTACAAGTTGTTGAAGTTAACAAAGTACAAATTATCAACGGCAAAAGTTTCTGAAGATGCCCAAGTATAAACTGATGACGTACCAGCTACCAAAGTACAAGTTACCATAGTATGTTTCTGAAGTTACCAATGTATACATTACTAAAACGTTCAATATTCTTGTTTCTAAAGTACAAGTAAGCACTACTGAAATACAAGCTGCCAAAATGCAAATTATTTGATTAAAGGTTCCATATTGTGACTTTTTAAAATCCAGTTTACTGAGGGGGAAAAGTAACCATAGTTACGTTACCAAAATAGTTAAAGGTTCCAGCAAAGTATAATATCCTGCAGTACATGTTAAATTAGTATACCAAAGTACTGTATAAGGTACCAAAGGGAGGAAAAAAAAAGCAAATGAATGAAAAAACTGAAATATAATTTGTAATTGAGTACAGGTGACCAATGCACATGTTACAGAAGTCACATGTTACAGAGTACATGTTACCAAAGTGTGCGTGCGTGTGTGCACTATAGTTGCCAAAGTATACTTGAAGCATGCGCTTCAAAAGTTCTTTCCAAAATGTTACTATAATAAAAGTTAGTGAAGTTACCAGGTATAAGTAACGGAAGACACCAAACGGACACCAAAGTACTGTAGTGTTACTAATGTTACCTTTTTAAATTACCTTTAGTTACTTTATTAATTATGAAAGTGCAAGTTAGCAAAGTACAAGGTCCTGAAGCACAAGTTACTGTAGTTATCAAATGGCTGAAATATTGATAAAATATAAATAATGAAAGTACAAGTTACTGATGTTAAATTTGATGTAGTTTATTATGAAATTTACCAAAGTACTAAGGTGTAAATTACTGGAATATAAGAAGTAATAATATAAAGTAGTATTAGTTACTTTAATATGTATCGAAAAATCTTTCATATTTAAAATAAAAATTTACATGCTTGGCTGATGATTCGGTAATTGAAGTTTTTAACGTTAATAACGCTGTTAACGGTCTATATAATGAGCTCTATGTAATGAGCCATGTCCAGCTGTGTTGACTGATGTGGGAAAGATTAGAGATGACTTGACCAGAAACTTAATACCAACGTTCCCTTCTGAACCATTTTGACAAATATAAACGTCTCTCGTTCTCTTCTGTGTCGACTAAATGTGTGGGGAAGAAACAAAAAGAAATGACCGATTTACATGTATTTCTGTTAGTAGGAGTGTCCAGGCTGCAGAACGCCAGTGAGGTGATGGTTGAACTTCTTCCACAAAGAAGCTTTGAAGAAACCGAGACGTCCCGATCTACTGATGGGTAAATTTCTGTTAGTCTTATTTCCTGTAAACTTTGCAAATCAGAATTTAATATGAATAATTAAGTAGATGATTATTATATGCAATTAGATTTATTTCTTACTGAGGAAGGTGTGTGTCCTCTCTGTGCCCTTTGTGTAGGTCATTCAGTCAGTCTGAGGAAGTGGAGCACAGGAGGGAGCTGCACAGCCGCCAAGATGCTTATGCTAAGAACCAGGAAAAAGCAAAACAGTTCAGAATGGTAAGTAGTGACTCTGCTGTTTCTATGAATTTTCAACCCTCACTTTATAGGAACGTACTGGACTGAATAAATAAACCTGCTGTTCTTTAAGTAATCGATTCATTTAAGATTCTACATTTGGCAGATGTAGAATATTTTAAATGTGGGTGTGTTTTTCATTGTACTTCTTATTCCTTTTTGTCTTGAACCTGTATCCTTTTTTTTTAATTTTTTAAACAGAAAACCCTGGAGAAGCTGCGGACTAAACAAAGATGGGCCTGAATCCTGTCTATTGTTTAGACGTTTTAAACATATCATTGGTGTTCATGATTTCCTGACATGTTTTTATTGTGTTTTGTGAACTATGTATTTAAATTTTATATTAAATTAATCTACTTTCCAGAATTGAGTCTAACTTGTGCATTCATAAACTGTGGGACACTTGGGATGGGATGCCAGTCTACTTCAGGGCAGTGTGTACCCACACGCATAACCGTTACCAAACAACATTACCAAAGCACAAACTACCGGGTACCTTAGTACAAATTATTGTACAGTTTTTCCTTCAAGATATGTTTTGGTAGTACAAGTTATTGAAGTTACCAAGGTACAAATTATCGAAGGCAAAAGTTACCTTAGAGAAATTCTGTTAAAACGAATACTTTATTATAATAAAGTAAAGAAATGGGAACAAATGTTTTCCTCAAAGTGCCTAAAAATACAATTTAAAAACTGGTTGTTTCTGTAAGAACCTCAGCAGCGACCTCATTTCCCTTCTCATCTGTTCCAACCATTCGGCAGCATCAGTACACTAATCGCCGGCCTGATCATCATCTGCACCCGTTTCTCACTGGTTCCTGCATTGTTAGATGTGTTTTTTTTTTTTTTTTTAATTTACTTTTTTTATGCTGGAAAGACTTGTAGGTCACTGGGTGGCTTAAGACACAAGAAATGTTTCTCTGAAGCTGCTCAGGTTCGAAAAAGAGAACTATTCATCAAGATTACGTTAAAAAAAAACGAGGATGTCCGGTTCTTTGGCAGCAAAATATGAGGAAATGATGAGAGTTAGGTCTTTTGCACAGTGTATATGTGTATATGTGTGTGTGTGTGTGTGTGTGTGTGTGTGTGTGTGTGTGTAATATATA
>QMIH01000321.1:230347-245141 GCA_003987875.1 Clarias batrachus
TATATATATATATATGCTATTACAGAATAACAAAGTAATATCTCACGGTCATGATCTTTTCCTGATTCCGGATTGGAAAATAGTATGAAACGAGCACTTTAATTTGTCACTAAAAAGAAACATCTGAATGATCCGAACAGTGTTTTATATACTCTATGACCCCCCCCCCTCTCCCCCCATACACACACAATGTAGAATTATTTATATTCCATCTTGGCATCTTCTGAGCTCTTAATTACTTTCCAAAACCAAGTTTTTTTTTTGTGTGTGTGTACAATTATTACACAATATATGTAGTTAAGAACAATAAGAATTAAAAGTTTAAAAAAGGGATTTAATTATTTCTAATTATTGCCAGGATTAATAAGTTTCAGCTGGCAGCAGTTCTTTTAACCTTTACTGATGCAGCGAGCGAAACATCAGCCACATCAGAAGACATCCTGTGGTTGTGGGAAAGATTTTATTGTCATCACACAGAAACCAACTAATGAGACTGCTGAAATGACTGCATTCAGAAAAGCGCTGAACTGTCGGAGCTCTGAGTAATAGGGAAAGTATAAGAGCATCTCCATAAACACAGAAATACAATCTTCAGTTTGAGAGCTAGGGAGCATAAAGATTAGACTTTGGAAAAAGTGATGGAAAAAAGGTCATGTGACCTGATGAGTCCAGACTGAGTCTATTCCAGAGTGATGGGCGTGTCAGGGTGAGAAGGGAAGCGCTGTAATGAAGCGATGCTCCCATCATGCATAGTGTCCACTATACAAGCCTCTGGAGACAGTGTTATGATCTGGGGTCGCTTCAGTCGCTCAGGTCGAGACTCAGCAACGATATGTGGAGATAAAATGAAGTCACATGACCACCTGAATGTACTGAATCACCAGCACATCACATCTATGGAGAGTTTTCTTCTTCCCTGATGGCACGGACATACTCCAGGATTCTGAGAGCATGAAGAATCATTTTACACGTGAATTGGCCACCAAGTTGTGCGGCACAATCAAAGCTAATGGCATGAAGTGAAATATTAGTGTGTCATCCTTTTTTTCTTGGCCAAGCAGTGTTTTTCAGTTCAACCTAATTCAGCAGCACAGTTACACGAAATGAACGAGAAAAGATCAATAAAGATTTCCTTCCACAATAAGGTTCTATAATTCTCAGATGCACCGCTAAGGAGCCTTCAACAAAGAGAGTAGAATTGAGGCATTGATTATATCCAATATAAAGTAGAAAAGTAAATAGAAAAAAATGAACTACGGAAGAATGTTGTCTAGTTGCGATGCTCCTCATCCCGTCACCCGGAAATACTCATCTGGGACACAAATAAGGCTCAGGCTTCGGGTCTTTGGTATGATGTTAAAAATGCTGCTGGAAATAAAAATCTACTATCTAAACTTTAATGACATTAATAAAGCATCTCGGTTATCAGTATCATTATGAGTAGTCGCTATCTTTATCTCTTAAAGTGAACCTAAACACACATGACCGAGCAGCACCAAACTGGTACACACAATCGAGATGAAGACCTGCTCCAGTGCACCCAGGATTTCAAAGCGGGGACAGAGGTTCACTTTCTAACATCTCAATGACCCAGAAAGTTAGACAACACAGGACTCGTGCTTGAGTGGCCCAGCGGGTGGACTTGAACATAATTTCATCTCAAGAGTGACCTGAAAATACTGAAGGGTTCAGCAGAGAGGACTGGGAGAAGAATCATTTTAGTGACTCGATTCTTTGAATCTTTTATTGAGTCATTTAGTTCATTTCGTTCTTTTAATCAGAAATAAAATAAAATGTTACATTTTCTATAAACAGACCTCCAACACGTCTACACACACATTTTGTCTATAGTTCCAGTAATTAAAATACTACAGTGCAGCAAAGGACATATTATTATAAACAGAATGAGCAGCTCACCGTCATGCTGTATCTTCTGGTCCGAATCGTTCATTCTTTTGTCACGTGACTCTCATAGACGCTGTGCAGTGCGTTACACAGGAAACAGAATTGAACGTTTTTTCTCATGAGTCTTCTAATCCAAGACATTTGTTCTTTTAAATCTGTTGCACCGCATCGCGCCTATGGGAGTCACGTGACAAAAGAACGAACGACTCGGACTAGAAGACTCGAGAGGTAACGACTCATTTCTGTTTCCCGTACGTAACGTTACTGAGGATTTGTGATGCTTTGAGACTACTCGTTCGTCTGAGTCACGTTAAAGACTCAAAAAGAATGAATCGTTCATGAACGACCCATCACTACTGTGTGTGTGTGTGTGTGTGTGTGTGTATGAGAGAGAGGGAACACACAGTCCCAATTTATTGAAGTGAATGGTTATCTGAGTGAGTGTGTGTGTGTGTGTGTGTGTGTGTGTGTGTGTGTGTGTGTGTGTGTGTGTGTGTGTGTGTGTCAGCCCGGTCCTTTCTTGTTGAGTAGACGGATGGCATGTGGGTAGAAGCTGTTGAACAGTCTGGATGTGAGGGCCTGAATGCTTGGGTACCTTTTTCCAGATGGCAGAAAGATGAAGAGTGTGTGTGTGTGTATGTGTGTGTGTGTGTGTGTGTGTGATGGGTGTGTCCGATTAGCCACAATGCCGGTGGCTTTGCGGATGCAGCGTGTGCTGTAGATGTCTGTGATAGAGACGTGGAGTAAAAGGAATAAAACATTTCAAGATGTGCTGTTATTGAAAAATCACCGTTAGGATGGGATCCAAAGGAGCCCCCGGAGATTCTGGATCCCAGACAAAGCCACCCTTTTCACTTGCCATAACAATCACCATCATCATGGATTATTTCCCAGTGACATCATTACACACCAAGTATGTAAAACGCATGCTCATTGTGCTAGACAGGTTCTTTATTTGAAATTTAGGACAACATAATGCCAACATTCCTAGTTATATTCGTAACAAAACGCGTTAAAGTAATCCCTGGTCTCTGCCATAGAAATAGAGAACAGACGCAGTGTTTACCCCATTCTGTCACTTTATACTTAAGCTCATGCATATAAACCCTGGCTGGTGATGTGCGTCTTATGCGAGCGATCACGTCAGCGTGCCAGGAGATGGCAGTAGTTCCTACTTAATGAAGCTTTTCCACTTTGCTTTGAGCCTCACAGCAATAATAATGACACAGCGACGTCCTGATGTCTTCTCTTCACCGCCGCGTCAGGTGAGTCCGCTCCGCCGCTCGACTTCACACGTTCCCACCGAAGAGTTGACTGCGATAAGTTTGTGTCCAAAAGGAGTTCCACGGCTCACTGGAATCCAGTTCTGTTAAAAATGAGACACTTTTCTCAAAACAAGAACAAAAACAGATTGTAGCTCAGTGTGTGTGTGTGTGTGTGTGTGTGTGTGTGTGTGTATGAGAATACAGTAGAGAGCATGTACATGGTGACAACCTGCCAGTGCACATTTCTCTCTATCTCCGTCATAGCTCGTAGTCTTTCACTTATTATAAAACGGGATGTCATTCATGTGCATGATGATGTTACGGGCGCAGATTTGTCCCTAAACGACAGACAGAAAAACAGGGTTTTCCAGTGAACTGGTTCCCAGCTTCGTCATCCATTTTGTGAGAAGCAGGCACACACTGGGGGGAAATTGGATGTCAACTGTGTTTGTCACATTAATGGGAAACGTGTGATTGTGACAGACAGAAACTTGCCGCGCTGTGCTTCACTGCCTCGCTCTACATGCCAGAAGGAGAGAGAGAGACAGAGAGAGACAGAGAGAGCAGAAATAAGACTAAAGGAAAAAATGGCTCTGATGAGTCTGAAAAAGTGAATAACAGGGACCCCACACACACACACACACACACACACACACTATATCAGGCCAAAAACGCTCAAAAAAATGTATTCAGTAATATTTTTCAACCGTAAAATTCATTCACCGCTGTTTCCTGAACATAGCTGGAAGTTCCTGAAAATCATTCAGTTGGCAGAATTAATGTACATTCTCTCGTTTTTTTTTTTTCTTTTCTTTCTTTTCCCCCAGTAATAATTTTGAAATCAATTGGAGAATAAATTTTGAAGTCACATTGTAAGGACAAATCTCTTAAACCCTGACAACCACCTAAAAGGATTTTTTTTTTAAATGAAAAGAATGATCTATACTCTAATATATATGTTAAGGGCGGCATTGTGGCGTACTGATTTAGTCGCCTTGCACCTCAAGGGTTCGATTCCCGCCTCGGGGTCTGTGTGCATGGGGTTGGCATGTTCTCCCCGTGCTTGGTGGGTTTCCCCCGGGAACTCCGGTTTCCTCCTCCAGTCCAAAGACATGCAAATTAGGCCAACTAGCGCTCCCAAATTGCTTGTAGTGTGTGAGTGTGTGTGTGTGTGTGTGTGTGTGTGTGTGTGTGCGCTATGATGGATTGGCAGCCTGTCCAGAGTGTACCACAGCTCATCTTTCCCGGGATAAACTCCAGGCCCCCAGTGACCCTGTACACAGGATAAAGCGGTGTAGACGATGAGTGAGAGTGAGATATCTCGCCTTTATCCCATTAGCATAGATGCTAGTTAGCTGTATATTTGTGTATCTGCTAAATCTAGGCTAAAACTGATACATTACAGCGTTTCTGTTGCCTGACATGAGACGACACGTTTTCGTCTCGTCAAATGCTTGTTTTTTTTTTTTTTAATGAATGATGTCTTAATATTTGTGTCCATATTTCACTATTAGTTGTCTTAATGGACAATCAGGACTGAAAGCTGTTCTCACATTTACAGCATTTGACAGACCCTCCTATCCACATCCCCTTACATTTTCATCTCATTCTACCTCTGAGCAGTTGGCGCTTAAGGGCCTTGATCAAGGGCCCAACAGCGGTAACTTGGTGGTTGTGGGGTTTGAACCTGGGACCTTCTGATCAGTAGTCCTAACCATTAGGATTCATTATATTCTCAGCTTAAATGGCCAAATGATGGATAGATTGGTTGGTACTGTATGTCTTTAGTAAGTGCTTTATCCTCGTCGTGGTTGCTGTGGATCCTGAGTTTATGGTGGGACACTGGGCGTGATGTGGGAGAATAGCAGAGGAGACTCATGCAGACAAGCTGGGAACGATTCAAATCCAGGACAGAACCATGAACCATGAAGCTGTGAGAACTGAAAGATCCACCGATCTTATTGAGCCATTAGGATATGTCTCAATGCCGCTGGTTAATAAAAACGAATAAATGAATGTTTCAGCTTGGATTGTACATCTTAAAAGGAATTATGGCATATAAATATATAAATAAATATGTGTCATCAGTGGAGCGGACGAAATGAGAGTCATATGGTTAAAGCACAAGAAAACAGATGGGACTCACTTGTGCCTACCCCAGCAATGGCCTGTGTGTGTGTGTGTGTGTGTGTGTGTGTGTGTGTGTGTGTGTGTGTGCATGTGCGTGCGTGTTAGGTCGTAAGGGTTCCGTTATTTCCGCCTCCGCTTTGGACCAGATGGTACCATGAAGGAGGGTGGACCCCTGTGGCTGGTGACATCACCATGGAGACCGGTTTATGAGACAGAGCAACACTGATCCAACACGGCTTCTTCCTCAAGAGGGCACTCTAGAGCCGTACTGCTGCCAGGCTGTGCAGTACATACTGTATGACCAGATTCATGATAAAGCGACATTAACAGTTTAGCACTTTGTGCTCCAAAGGAACTTTCATTCAGGACCAAAGTTCTAAAGACAAAGGACAGAGTAGACATCAGGTGGTGCATAAGATATGTCGAACGATTTTCCAAAACCCCCTAAAAGTGAAAAAGGAGGGACACAAAGGGCTTTACAGATTTGACTTTTAATTCCACTCTACATGTGTAAACTAATCTCATGCGAAATAAATGGATAAATAAATAAATAAATAAATAAATCACTGAGAAATTCTAAAGGAAATTAATTCTCACTTTGCCCATAAGAATTTTTACTATGTTAAACTATACAGTAGTATATACCATAATAAACCATAATATTGTTCTGGAACCTTAGACATTGCCATGGTAGGCATCATAGAACATTTTATAGCATATGAGGACTGGGTACCAAGGCAGAACTATAATACACATCATCATACTTTGGTGAATACTAAACATTTACCATTTTACTAAAGTATGTACCATGCTTGATCCATGTACCGTATTATTTTACATGTACTAAATCAGAAAATAAGTACCATGGTACTGTTAAAAATACAGGGGTACCTATAGTATCACTTTGTGGACATCGATGGCTCACTGGTAGGGTTCTCGTCTGCCATGCAAAATGTCTGGGTTCAGTTCCCACCCAAACCCCAGCCACTGCAGTGCCAGTTCCACGGCAGGATAAAAATGGAAGGGCATCGGGCGTTAAAACCTGTGCGGATCAGATGGTCCAACAACAACCTACTGTGTATTTATAATCTCTTTATGTTAACATTATGCAGAAAAAGTCACTCTCAGGGTTCCAGATGGGGATTTTGTGACCGGTTACATCCAGATAGTTGCCAGTAAGGATCATCCTGCATAAAAAATTTTTTTTAATGCATGTAACAAACTTTAATCCTGTTATAGATTCTCTCGCCTGCTGCATCTGCCTGAGTAACAGAGTGCAGGAGTGTGCGTGATAGTGCAGAAGAGCTGCGTTCAATGCCATGAGAGATTTCCAAAACAGCATAAGAGCATTCATCTAACACTTCATTATGTAGTTGTATATGATCAATGTTACATTTAAGAAAGATTTTCTTTTTCCTTTTTCAATCTCAGCTGCTCTTGAAACCCGCGCAGTGCTGTGTTAACTAACGCATGTGATGTAGCTGAACTGGCTAACTGTTTAAAGCTTGCTAACGTGCAGGAGCATCAAAAATGAACAATTATAATGCAGTAAGTCCCCTACATACGTACAGATATTCGAGTTACAAACTTTTAAAGATACGAACATGCGTTTGCAAAAAAAAGTTAGAAATAAAACAGTTAGGAAAAAAAACAAAAACAAAGCTAGTACTGCTAAGAAACGGCCAGTGCTAACAATGGAGACGAAATTGAAAACAATTGATAGAACGAAGCGAGGTGAGAAGGGTTAGGGTTGTCAGACATCGCATGTTCTTTTAACATGAATCGTTAACCACCGGCATGATTCTAAAGAAAAAGGACAAGATCTTGGAACATGCTAGTTTTATACTGTGTATAGCTAAATGTGTGCATTCTAGTACTGTACCTAGACTATTTTGTTGGACTCACGAACAAGTTGGACTTACTGTACGAACGAGCTTGAGAAGGGAAAGTTCTCAGATACAGTTGTCAGTCATCATTATCAGATAATGCTAGCAAAGCTCACCTAAGGCTCTAGTACTCATTTGAAATCAGCACGGCTACAGGAAAGTTGGATTTGGCACCTAAAAGAAATTTGGATTTAGGAGGCTAATCATTTTTGTATGTCTGGAGTCCTGCACATTCATTCATTCAGTCTCTTTTGTTAGAAAGAGATAATATAATAAATAAAATAAAATTTCCTCGATTTTCCCGGTCGTTGAAACCTTTTAACACCGTGTCTGGTGTCATCCGTACAGCGCATGCTATCGCTCGAGTCTGTTTTTGATGATGATGTGATGCGACGTTTTTGACAGCCGGTGTCTGATTACAACTGGCTCGTGTTCATTTTGTTATGACACCGAGGAAAGATTAGAAAGTGGCCGAAAGAACAACATTTCCATGCAGCTTTTCCTTAAACGTACAATATTTATGATTTCGCAAAGCGGACGTGCTAGCAGAAAGAAAGAATTTGGTTAAAAAGCCCTGGCTGCTTTCCAGCACTTTCTTTTCTCTCTTCACACTCTGATGGCGCTGCAGAAGAAGGAAATCTCGCTATAGACAGAAAACGAGGAATTAGCATTTTCACTGGCAAAAAGGATTGCACTTTCACTTACATCTGCATTCAGGCACTTTCTGTTCTTCTTACATCTCTCTCTCTCTCTCTCTGAATATCCACTCCTTATTTCTTATTCCCTCTTTTTCCTCCAGTCAGAGCTTTACAGCAGCCCGGACTCTGAATGACTCCATTCCCTGCACACGTTCATTTCCAGTCTCACGTCTCACTGAACGATCAACGTGTGACAATCAACACATTTATCGACCCTGAGGTCCGTTTAATCATCGCTGTCACCTCTTCAGCATTTGAGACATAATTGTTGCAAATTTAACACTTTTGCTCATTTTAAATACACTTTTTTTTTCTTCAAACATTGCTATCACGGATTGAAACATGAGATAACGATAATTAGAACATTTAGTGCAAGCTGGCAAAAAAAAAAAAAACCTCATAATTTTTAATAGCTTTAGCACCTGTGTGAAACGCATGTTAAATCAGGATTCAGGTGTCTTATGACTATAATGGATGTCCAGAGACAACGGGTGGATCAGTGATCAAGTGCCTGGAAGATGTGTAAGTGATGTACTTATAGTGAAATTCAGGTACAAGTTAAAAGCCCATGTCATCACTAATTATTATTATTATTTTTTACTTTTATTTTATTACCTGTCTTGTACAGATGTCTATTTGTTCCTACGTGTTCAGGAGAGACGGACGACATTCTATTCACGTTACTGTACTTTACTTGAGTAGATTTATTAGGATGCGTTTTACTTTTACTCCACTACATCCTACAGCAAATACATATCTGAAATATCTGTAATTAATGCTTGCGTTATGTAACAACTACAGACTATTGTGTGTATTGTCTTCCCTCTGTGAAATGCTTAGTCGTGAAGCAGTGGTACCTCTGCATACGAATTGAATGCGTTCCGGAGGGGAGGTCTTAACGAAAATTCATATTGTGAAACGCATTGTCCCATAGGAAATAACGTAAATGCAGATAATCCGTTCCAGCCACCCAAAAATATTACCAATATTTCCAATTCAACACTATAATCATATTTTTGCATATAAAAACAATCAAAACATTTATTAAAGGCATGTCAATGAAGTAAAATATGAAATGAACAAACATTAAACCTCACTTAAGCTTAATTTATGATTCCTCTCGGCACCGGCTGCTTTAAAAGCCAAACCTTTTCTTCATGCTACCGTCCTTGATAACATTCTTGCAAACAAGTTTTGAACGGATCCTGAACGTACGTGCGACTTAGCCCGGTTCGGTTCGTTTTTTATGTCCTCGTATGCTGAAAATGCTTGTATGCCAAGGCAAATTTCTTTTGCAAGGCGAAAATTCTTAAGGTGAAACCACTGTATTTGAAATTTGAAGTGGAGAGAGTGACTAAAAACAGCATGCTCACAGACAAGAAGAAGGGAGGGAGAGAGACTCTTGCTATGACATAAAAGCCTCTGTGAGCTAATACAAGATCTTTTGAATACTTTTGATACTGAAGAAAATTTTACGGTTCATACAGTACTTTTGTGCTTTTACCCAAGTACAAATGTAAATGGAAGACTTCTACTTTTCCTTAAGTCACATTTTCCCCAGTGTATCTAAAGTAAAGGTTTTGCACAATCCTCTGATATCCAGTAACCATGAACAACATCTTGTTGAGGGTCATGATGCATCCTGGGAACGCTCAGAATGTATGAGCTCAGAATGCACCCTATACGTAATGCCAGTCCACTGCAAAGCACAACACACATTCATTCACATCTACTGGCAATTTAGCATAACGAAAAATCAATCTCCTGGCTCAGAATCAAACCAAGGACCCTGGAGAACTGAAGCGAAAAAGCTAACTGCTACTCTATCATGCCACCTTTGTAAATGTTACATTGTGAAACGCACATTAACTGCACTGCATGGCTGTTTGGGTTTTATTTTCTAGTTTTGCAAACCGTGTGGCTATAACGGTTAAAGCTGCATGTTGTTCTTGTTTTCTCGGCTTGAGGTTTATCTATGAATTGAGACCCGTCTTGCTCTGAGTACATAAACAATCATCCATAAAAGGGCAGTTTGCATTTTTTTTTTTAAGGCCTCTGTTGCCTACAATTAGAATTGCAAAAGCAGAGAAAACACTGGCTTATGAGTTGCCTGTTAGGGAAATAGCTTTGCTTTAGCCTGGGTAGAGATCAATTAAAGCTTAAAAGAAATTAATTAGCATGGTTGAATGCGTAGCAGTATAGCAGTTAAGATATTTTTCCCAAGGTATGGATCTTTTTGTAATGTCCTGATATAATGGATATGGGTCTGCTCCAGGTTCTTTAGTTTCCTCAAAACATGTTGGTTGGTATTTGGGTACACTTAATTGCCCTGAAATGTGAATATGTATGTACAGTATGCATGGTGCCCACGATGTACCCCAGATGCTGTAGGCATTGGGATAAATCGGTTAATAATTATTTTAATGTATATACAACATACAGAATTTTTCCTCTAAGACTTTCAAATTTCAACCTAGACGTAAGTGTAAAATTTGGGCAACTTTACCAATTGCTTCACGAATGCTGCTTATGTGAATACACAGTATATTCTTCTCTCACTCACTCACTCATTCTCTATACCGCTGTATCATGTATCCTGTATCACGTGGGGCCTGGATCCTATCCCAGGAGACTTAGGGCACATGCAAACAGACTCAAGGTGGGACTCGAACCCAGACCCTTGAGGTGCAAGATGACACTAAGCCGCCGTGCTGTAACACCATATCACATTGTACAATGTTATACACTCACTGGCAACTTCATAAGGTACATGGAATCAACCAATGACATGACAGAAACCTGGTCAAGATGATCTGCAGAAGTACAGACCGAGCATCAGAATGGGCAGAGACTCTGAGTGTGGCAGGTTTGGTCTGAGTATTTCCCAAACTGCTGATCTACTGGTATTTTCACACACACACACACACACAGTCATCTCTAGGTTTATAGAGAATGGTGTGAAAAAGAGAAAATCCCCAGTGAAGACAGTTCTCTGGGTGAAGATGCCTTGTTAATGCCAGAGGTCAGAGGAGAACAGCACAGACTGGTTTGAGCTGATAGAAAGGCAACAGGAACTCAAATAATCATCTCGTTACAACTGAGGTCTGCTGAAGAGCGTCGCTGAACACACAGCACTTCAAACCTTGAAGCACATCAAGCAGATGTGCTACAGCAGCAGAAGACCACACTGGGTGTCGCTCCTGTCAGCTAAGAACAGGAAACTGATTCTGCTACAGATCACATGGGATCAACCAAATCAGCCAATAGAAGACTGGAAAAATGTCACCTGGTCTGATGCGTCTGGATCTCTCCTGAGACATTCAGATGGTCAGAATTTGGTGTAAATAACATGAAAGCATGGTTCCATCCTGCCGTGCACCAATTCAGGCTGGTGGTGGTGGTGGTGTAATGGTGTGGTGGAGATAATGGACTGGATGGTGAGTGTACAATACAGTATGCTTATGGAAGATGAGTATTATGTAATATGTACTGTGTGCGACATGCTGCACTGCCACGCACACAGATGGCAAATGTATTCAGTGTTGTCACAGGAACCTCCCATTGTAGATTGTAATTGTGATAAACATCAGTAACAGCCGGCATGAAAAACCAGGACGAGTTTCATTATGCAATTTTTCAAAACACCAACAGTGTAATCTGTGCTACTACTGAGTCATGAAACATGACCACGTTGATAAGATACACCCCTGAGGTACGCCGATGAGGTATAATAAATAATGAGCGGGATGAACACACAGTGCATAATTTTTTATTATTGTATTTTGACACAATAATAATGATAATAAAAATGATTATAATAAAAATGAATGAAACATACTTTATGTGTGTCTTTGGTTGCAATCGTTATTCAGATAAATCCGAATCAATATACAGTCTGGAAGCAGAAGGCCGATCTCCCGAATAAAGACGGCTTTCACGTCCATGATGGACAATCGCAAATAAAGAAAATTTTAAAAAAGGAGTGTTGTACTGAAATACATCTTAAAGGATTTATTGTCGATGTGTAATTTTATATCAATATTTAAACACACCACGTACGCACATGCACACACACAATCTTATTCAGTTTCTTGTTTATTTCGAATGAGAAACTGTCATATAAACTCGTAAATAAAGCTTTAATTAATTCTGACCTACTCGGATTTAAAAACCCTCGCTATAAATAGAGTTCATACAGTATAATCTGCAGGTACAGTTTGGAAATTATTCACTTTTTCTACCTGATTGTGCTTTTAAATTGCTTGATTAAAACTAAACACATTTCCATAACTGTCATTCTATTTGCAGCAACCGCAGACAAAATCTCATCTCAGATTTACATAAATGCATTTTTTCCCTCATCACTGATTTCTCTCTCTCTCTCTCTCTCTCTCTCTCTCTCTCTCTTTCTCTCTCTCTCTCTCTCTCTCGCCTTGTGAATGAACGAAAGGAAGAATTTCCCTCTGAACACTGCTGGAGAAAATATCCCTTGTGATGACAGGAGTTCCTGAACTAGACACTGCTTAGTCAGTCAAGAAGAATGATTGGACTAAATACAAAAAGTCTGAGTATTTATAGTATTTTTATCTGAGGAATCTTTATTTCATTTGGGGAGAGACTTCGAAATGTACAGCGTCTAATTGAAAGGAGAACAAAAGGACGTCATGCTTCTTCAGAATCAGAATCAGAATCAGGTTTATTGGCAGGTAGGCTTGAATATACAAGAAATTAGTTTTGTTAATGAGGTGCAAGCTGTTCTACATTACAACAAGGGAAAAAGTATAAAGAACTACAAAGGAAACTGTAGGTGAAAAGTTTGCCAGAGAGAGATAAACGGCATTTTTGGACTTTTGCTCATTTTGGTACAAAAAATCATGATGTTTTTATTATAATAGAATAATAAAGTTCGAAGGGTTTTTGGAGAATTTCAAAGCCAAGAAAATGATGAGTTCACCATCTTACTGCTGCTGCAGTCACTCCAACACTAATGAATTACAGATAAATAGGATATCACGCAATACTGACCTGACCAAGTTATATGCTTAACACAACTTTGTAGGATACTGTCGTGTTTGCACTATGGTTAAGCTGAGACTTTGAGATTGATGGGGGCATTGCTGAGAATTCCTACAAGGTGTGCTAAAGGATATTCTGGATATTCCACATTCTCGCCATACACACACCATACAATCTTAACGAATTCAGACATTCAGAATAGTGGAAATTCAGCTTCCACTAGCTGTGATCATAACCTCTGTTAAACCATCACACAATCCAGTGTCTCAGAACAGCTAATACACACCAAACACACAAAACACTGATTTATATTCATCAGTGAGAGTGAGACTGATATCTGGAATATTTAGTTTAAACTGTTTTTCTTTTTTCTGGAGAAAGCACGGTAGCTGATATGTTAAGTTTAAAATAAATCTTAAAAGTGCAGTTTTTGTCGTTTCTTAAATCCTGTTATTTCACAGCATATGATAGAAATGACTCAACTGCATGTTGAGCGCTCATGGTAAGGTTTATCAGTGTCGGATTCACTTAATGCTCCTATAATAACAGCCAAAGTGAAATCAGAGCCTTTTCCAATAGGAGATTTAGCAAGAAGGAAATCCTGAAAATAATAATAATAATAATAATAATAATAATAATAATAATAATAATAATAATAAATCACTGTATTTCTACATTTGAAACCTAAGTACATTTGAAGGCGAGTACTTTTGTGCGTTTACTCAAGCAAATGGAGGAATCCATGTAAGATGGAGTTTTAGAGGCTGAAGGTCAAATCAAGATCCAAATAATAATAAATTTTTGTTATTTTATAAATAAAGTTTTTTTTTTTGAAGGGAAACATTATTTTTACAAATCCTAGTTCAAGACCAGGATTTGAAACATTAACAATTTTGGCCATTCGGCAGACGTGACAAAGCAGATTTGAGTCTAAGACCAGACCCTAATCCTACAGCACATGACTATACAGCTGTTATGGATGTGTATCTTCCAATCTACCACGGAATAAATACAATGGTCATTATATCCTGGATGGGTGGATGGATGGATCTGCACAGCATCTTGCAAACCTTTTAAATGTCAAATTCAAATAACACACACAATCTCATGGAACAATAACCTATTTCATGTCACTTTAAATCCTCCTGAAATATATTTTTCCGAAATGTTGCTAAAAATGTTATTATAAGCCTATGTGAATTCCTTGGAAATATGAAAGATCGGTTTGGTTTCGCTCATCTGTTTCGCTGGATTATCAATCAGGGTCCAATTTATTATTTGTCTACTTTATTAGCATATCCCTGCTGTGACCAGAGAGCTAAATATACTTTAAAGAATAAAAAAAAAGAAGAATTTTAAAGGCTTTCATACTGTATTTCAGAACTCTTCATCATCTTGTTATCACAGTGTTGGGGAATATTGTCCTGTACAGATTCGTACAAGAAATATGGCATGAATTGAAGAGGTGTGCTTAAAGAAATAAAAAGACCTGGGCTTCTTGTTCCGCAGCTTTAAAGTTACAGTAGGATGTTGAATAATGTAGAGATGATAAAGTTAACGAGAAGAAGCATAGAGGGAAGTAGACATAATTCTCGCTCTCTCTCTCACTTTCTCTCTCACTCACTTTCTCGCTGCCTCTCATCAGGCTGATAAAGAAGAAAGCAAGAAGAAGTATTGAGGAGGAATAAAACCGGAATGCGTCGGGGAATTTATACTTCTACTGAAATTCACCAAAGAGTGATAAAAGGAGAATAATGTACAGAGACGAGGACACTGTAGCTGACACAGTGTGCATCTGAGGCTTGCTCATAGACTATTCAAAAACAAACAAACAAACAAACAAACAAACAAACAAACAAACAAACAAACAAACCGTCAAGGGAGATTATATATA
>QMIH01000321.1:254880-283949 GCA_003987875.1 Clarias batrachus
CAATATACCATATATGTACATACCACAATATACCATATATGTACATACTCCAATATACCAGAGTATTACCCTGGTTTTTCAGACATTGCCATGGTTGGCACCACTGGACTTTATACAGGGTGAGTGAAAATGAACTTGGCACTATTTATTGACTATAGAACTTGTAGTATCACCCAGAGTCATGAGGGAAATAGCCTCTAAATAGACGATAGCGAATATTATTTTATATTTTCAGCCCCGAGAGCTGAAATCACAGCATGTTATGAATTCCATTGTTCTTGTGCAGGAGTGGTGGCGTACAGTGAAAGGGAGGAATGCAACACTACGTCAGGACGCAATAAAAATTGTCAGGCAAAGCTAATGGCCACAGGCTCAGTGAACGATGCAAGAGGAAGTGTTTGAGTTGAAATTTTAAGATTTGTTTTATTTTCCTGTGTAATAAAGTACATGCACAATTTGTTTCAATCAGTTTGTATTAGAAATATGGACTTTATTATCAATTTGCAATGCCTAGTGACTTTTCATCCACCTTGTAGAGTACTAGGGTAGGGACTGTAGCACTTCAGTGGGTACCGTGGTAGTACTACGGTCTGTACCACAATACTTTGGGGAATACTATGGTACTTGTTAGGTACCACAATGGCTACCAAAGTTCAGCAGGTATGCGTGTTATTACTTACTACTGGCACGGTATAGTACAAGCAGTACTATATGGACTATAATGTTACCTACAGTATGCTATGGTCATTTTTTTTTTCTCCTTTCTCCCTTTTTCACCAAGGAAGTTTTCAGGCAGCCTGTCCCTCAGACAGAAAAAAAAAAAGGTTCCATGGTGGCACAAACACAAACTTATGTCAGGTGCTGGTGGGCGGGATTATGAGTATTTCATGAATATTTATTAGTATAGCACCTTTAACAATTGTCATTGTCACAATGCAGCTTTACACAATTAAAATTATGGAAATGTGAATGAATTATGAAAAACGTGTATGAATCAGAATGATCAGATCGTCCCTGATGAACAAGCCGAGGGCGACGTTGCTGAGGGGAAAACTTCCTGAGATGGCAATAGGAAGAAACTTTGAGAGGAACCAGACTCAACAGGGAACCCATCCTCATCTGGGTGATAGCATGGAATGATCTGCAGCCATACTGTGTGCTAGGAGGCTGGAGGTTCATCCTAGAAGTCTTTACGTTAATATTGAGACTAATTCTTTTTTGGAGGCTCAGGTACAAAACTGAAGGAAATTCCAGTCCTGAGTATGATAGTCCTTAACTGTCCTTAACTGATGAAATAATGAGGTTTGTATTGCTTTACAGGAGGAGGATCAGATTCAGGGTGGACCCAGGCCAAAATAATAAACTAAATGGTATTTATATTTAGTAGCTAGCAAAAAAAAAAAAATTAGTACCTGCAAAAAAAACAACACAAACAAAAATCCAGGTCCCTTCCCTGACTCCCTAAACCAAAAACAGTGAATAAATTACCTCTTCCCAAAATAAATGGCAGCCACGCCCCTACTACTGCTGAGTGCACAAACATTACAAACATAATGATGAAATTATCTACAAATATATACAAAGACCAACCAAAGCAATAATCAAAGTCAATGGGAGGCAAAAAGTCACAACCAAATATCAAAACGCCAGAATCACAATCTCTCTCCTCTCTCCCGCGTCTCTCTCCGGTTTCTATCTGGTGGCGCTGGTTGATGACGTCACTCTCAGGGCGGAAGCGGCCGTGTGGAAGGTCAGGTAGACGCCGATGTGGGGAAACAGTCAGAAAACCTGGAGTGGAGTCTGGAGCGGCGCGCGACCAGGACACGAGACACACACGCGCGCGCAACCGAGCATTTATACAAAGCAGAATATTTTTATTATTTTTGCATTTTAATTAATTTGTTTTACTCAGTAGCGAATATGATTTAAAATGTAGCGAATTACAATACTTCAAACAAAACATACTTAAATAGAAGTAAAATGACAGATTTAAAAAACTAGAAGTACACAAAAAAACTACTCATTTACAGTAACGCGAGTGAATGTCATTGGTTACGTTCCACCTCTGGTTGTTTTGGATCTATTTTGAATCTTGTCCTCACCACACAAAATCTGCTTTGGGGACGAAGCTTGGTTTGGTTTAAGACGATTGCTGTGTTCAGACCTGCTCAAACCAACCACACCAAGAGGGGAAAAACAACCACAGAGTTTTATTCGAGGCCGGCCTGAAAACAGCATGAAATTTAATTAAATTAAATTAAAATAATTGCACAATTGGCTTCGTTTGTCGTTCACAAATGACTTTAATTCCAGCTTGATGTATCTGACACTTGTCTGGAGTAAGCACTTCGAGCAAGAGTACTGTTTACATTCTACAGTATATTCACGTCAGAGCATCAACTTGCAGTTTTACTAATCGAGCCTGACGTCTGTCTCAACAGAACCTCCGGAATGGAAATAAGGAGTGAGCAGCTAATGTCTCTGCTAATGTGCTGGAGATAATGCGCGAGTTTAAAGCAAAAGAACCACAAAACGAGTTCATTAGTTGTACAGTACAGACAAATACGTAGAGCAGAGGATGAGACGTAGGTTTTTAGAAAATCATGCGTACAGTAGTATGAATTCCTATATCTAACATCTATGGTGCTTTACATTCATCCACAATCCCCTGTGCAGGCTCCCTTAAGAGAACGCACGCTAGCTAGCGACAGTCAGAGCAGCCCGTGATGGATGTATTGGCAAGTACTTCCTAATTATCATAGTACTGTTTATTTCACTTATCGAAGGCAGCCACTGATGTTTTTATGTGTCATTTAATATGATGATAACACAAATGATGCTGTGTGTTTGCTAATTAGCCTTGTGTAACTAATTAGTGTTAAAAGCATTTCTAAATATCACAGCGGCAGAATTAAATGTACCTTGAAAAGATGGGGCGCTCAAGGAAGTGTTCAAATGAGATATAACATTTTACTTAGGCAACTTTTTATATAAATTGGTTTGTATTATTTATTTATTTATTTATTTATTTTTAATACAAATTTGAAAAGATAAAAACGTGTGATTTTAGGGAGAAATCCTTTAAATCCCACCTTAACTGTCATTTTACTGGATATTAAGATTTGATAAGCAGACATTAACTTTCATAAACATGCATCATGATTGAATATTAGCTTTAATACACCATAAGTAACAATAGCAAATTAACTCTTGTAATAATTGGGGAAAAAATTAACTAACAAATCCAAATTATTTCACTAATGAACACTTGCATTAACCAATGTTCAAACCATCAATAAGTAAAATTAAATCCACAATGATCAGCATGTTTGCGATTGTTAAATTCTGGATATTTAGGAGCTAGATACAGTATATAAAGTCGCCGTTTCAGTTTACTGGCCTGCATCAGGTAACAAAAACAACTAAGGATATCCAGACACTACCATATCCAACACTTTGGAGCGATGGAAAAAGGTCATGTGACCTGATGAGTCCAGACTGAGGCTGTTCCAGAGTGATGGGCGTGTCAGGGTGAGAAGGGAAGCACATGAAGCGATGCTCCCATCATGCATAGTGTCCACTGTACAAGCCTCTGGAGACAGTGTTATGATCTGGGGTCGCTTCAGTCGCTCAGGTCGAGACTCAGCAACGTTATGTGGAGATAAAATGAAGTCACATGACCACCTGAATGTACTGAATCACCAGTACATCACATCTATAGAGTTTTACTCTCGGCTATAATGCGAAAGAATGTTTCTCAGAGCGTGAGGAATAATTTTCACACATGAACTGGCCAACACATGGTGCACCGTAATCAAAGCGAAAGCTTAGTTTAAAAACGTTTAAAGGCATCAAATGAAATACTACAGTGTGCGACTTGGCCAGGCAGTGTACTGTACATTGACCCAACTTTTAAACAAGCTTCCGTTAATACATGTTTTACTTCATACCAGATATTGCTGAATTCCTGAATCTAATTGGTCATAAGTTATTAATTTTCTGGCAGCTACAAGGCAAATCAGACTAGCATGAAAGACTCGCAAAGTAATCTAAGCATAATCAGTTAATCGTTCATCCATCTTTAGTAACATTTTTTTATCCTGGTAGGGGTGCACATGAGGGAGAATTCCTACCGGATGAGACCCATGTCTGTTGCAGGCCCATCCACACCTATACACATGAAGTGCTGGGCTGCAATGATGGACGTCCTGTTATAAATGGAGTTCTTCAAACTGGAGAAAAGTGACAGTCTTAAACACTAGGCAGCATACTGGAACTGCCTTTTCAGCTTTCATTTCACCAGAACCTTTTCTTCCTCTTATACCTTCACTCTCCTTTTCTCACTACAATTGCTCTACCTCGTTATTCCCTTCCCATCTGCCCTGGTGGTCCCTCATCTAAAGGGAGCTGGCAATACCTGTTGCCGTGGTGATGGATGACTCTGTCTGAGTGTCAGAAACAAGTGAGGACAGGTACTCTCTGTGGTCTGCATTCACACATCCAAGCTTGTGTAATCTAACCCCATACTTGACAGTTTCCTGCTATGAGAGATACTTATTATTGTACATCCAGATTTTGATTTCCTTCTAAGAAAAATACCTGTATAACATGAGTGGATCATTCCTATAATACAACAGCATTGGGGCCAAGTTCTAACTTTCAACTAGTTTCTAACTAGAGAGATCACTCGGGTCACGGGATGCTCAGGGGCATGAGACGGGATACATCCTGGATGGGGGAGCAGTGCATTGCAGGGCACACAAGCACACACTTACTCACACACTACAGGGAATTTGCCTTGCACCTCCAGGGTCCGGGTTCGATTCCCGTCTCTGTGTGCATGGAGTTTGCATGTTCTCCCCGTGCTTGTTGGGTTTCCTCAAGGTACTCCGGTTTCCTCCCACAGTCCAAAGACATGTAGGTTAGGTTAATTAGCATACCCAAATTGGCCGTAGTGTGTGTGTGTGTGCCCTGTGATGTATTGACACCCTGTCCAGGGTGTGCCCCGCCTTGTGCCCTAAGTCCGCTGGGATAGGCTGCAGGCCCCCCGTGACCCCGAATACACGATAAAGTGGTATAGACGATGAGTGAGTAACATTAACACATGCACACAGTTAAAATCTGCAAAATGTGTTTGCAGTTTAGAGATAGTCCAGAAATGTGTATAACATGGGGTTGGGATGACCCCTAACGCTGAAAAGACGTGAAAATCCAAACGTATTCTTTTTGTTATTCACTCCCAAGTGTGACTTCTACTGGTTGTACATTTTTAATCTAGAAAAGCCATCTCTTTCTGTGTGAAGAACAACACGCCAACACTTTTATTTCTTTTATTTTCTTTCTAATGTGTGGATTTAGTTCTTGCTTAAGTGATTAAGTGTTTAGTGAAGAGGTGGGTCTTTAGTCATCTTTGAAAAAAAAAAAAAAAAAGGAAAAATCCGGTGAATGTGTTGTTCAGACAGCCAGGAGAAGTTTGTTCCACCACTTCAGTGCCAGGACATAATCTTATGCATGCTTTCTTCGTGTCTTCAGGGATAGCAGGTCAAGTTGAGTCAAATAATACTTTTGTAATTGATGTAGGTTCATCCAGCAACTTTGGCCCACAAACAGTCATATTCCTGTAGTAGAATTTAATGCAATATCCCAAGAATATACATACAGTATAGTGAAACGAGACTGGCTTTGATGTCTGCACCCACTGAGAAACAGTCCAGCCTCCTTGAACCCATTACAGTGCTCAGTCTCTTCTCACACTTTTACACCAAGGCAAGTCACATCATTTAGGGGGTCAACCTAGATTTACTCAGTTCATGCAGCTAGCAAACCCTTCCCTCTTATTTCATATTCCTAACAAACAGGGTCCAGTTCGGGTTCGCCAGAGGAAGTCATTGGGGACCCATGCCTTGAAGGAAAGATATTCTTGAAGGTTCACATGCTTGAGCAAAGGCTAGAGGTTGATGATCCCATCAACAGGGCCCTTTACAAACACTGTGTATGGTTTGCCAATGGTGATCACTGAAGCAGGATAAAATCAGACTAGGGTTAATTTACAGTTTCACGATCAGCCAGAGACTACACCTGGAACACTGTGCTCAGAGCAGGAATACACCCTTGAATGGATGCGAGTCCGCAAAAAGAGAAGCATAGGATCACACCTCTGAGTGTGCAGTTTAGAATGGGTCTCCCAACACGTCAAGTGGGATTGGAGAAACTGTAGAACCAGATGGAATCTCATGCATCCTGTCCTGTGGGAAAACAAAACTAACCCTAACCCATTTAGGTATTTAGAGGGCAGTGGTAGCTCAGAAAGAGCTAAGGCACTGAGTTATTGATCGGAAGGTCGGCGGTTTGAGCCTCAACTCCATCAGACCCTGCGCTCTGACCCCAGTTACGCTGGGATATGTGAAGGAAGAGTTTCACGGTGCAATGATGTATATGTGTCAAATAAAGGCATTTACTTAACTAACCACTGACACTAACCTTAGCGGTCGCCTTGCACCTCCAGGGTCCGGGTTCGATCCCCGACCAGGCTCGATTCCCGTGTCTGTGTGCATGGAGTTTGCATGTTCTCCCCGTGCTTGGTGGGTTTCCTCCGGGTACTCCGGTTTCCTCCCACAGTCCAAAGACATGTAGGTTAGGCTAATTGGCATTAGCCTGTAGTGAGTGTATGTGTCTGTGCCCTGCGATGGATTGGCACCCTGTCCATGTGCCCTAAGTCTCCTGGGATAGGCTCCAAGCTCCCCCCGTGACCCTGAATACAGGATTAAGCGGTATAGATGGTGAGATGGAAACGTAATCACAGCGCCAAAACTCGTGGTGAATCATGATGAACCGTATTTACGGCTACCGCGCGAAACCGCATAAGTGAGATAGGGGTATTAAGGAGTCTACACCTAATTTCATTGTACACTATAAAATCACAAAGAATAATCTATCTATCTATCTATCTATAACCCTACCTGACCCTAAGCCCTAATCCTAAACCCCTAAACCCAACCCTAACAAGGACAATACCATGAGCTCACAATCGAACTCCGGAAACCGCGAGGTGGCAACTCTACCCACGTGACCACCTGAGTCAAGTTCTTAGACCTGAAATATGTGTCACTGTTATAAATGAAGTATTCAATCCTCCTTTGATAAATAATGCAACACAATTTTGATCCACTATGATGAAACTCGTTCTTGGTTGCGGACCCAGACTTAGACCCTGAACATTTTCTATTCCGCAGAGGCATCTGTTGCAGGAATACATTTCACACTGCCATTACGGCAGTACACACGGCCCCAGGGGAGAGGAGGAGACCAAGGAAAAGTGACAGCCTCACACATGCTGTGTGGGTGTTTGGTTGTATTTGTGTGTGTGTGTGTGTGTGTGCCTGTATTTGCGAGCACAGAGTCGCTTTGATGGATGGATAAGATTTAACAACAGTGGTTCAGATCTGTCTTTGCTCCCACACATGCATACATAAATGTGTACAAAAGCACAGCAATGAAACTGGCTCACACGCACTCTCACACACACTTACTCACACACCGCCGTGCTCTTTTCTGCTTGTGCACAGGTGTACAGTATTAAGTTCAAAGATAAATGAGCGTAATCAGAGAGACGTATTTATTATCAGTCACAAACATGCTGCACCTTTATAACCTTTATATGAACAAAATCCGCGTGTCCCTGGTCAGCCCGTGCTCTGGCACCAACACGCAACACAGAAGCGTTATTTGCAGATAAACTCGTCTGCATGAGTCAGTGCGTTACATCTCTTTCAGCTTTTTTTGTTGTTGTTGTTGTTGTGCAGGACAACTCAGTGGGCTGCGATATTTGGGAATGTTTCTTTTATTAAAACTGTCATGTGTGATTGGTCTCCAATCGATTGTCTGTCTGCCAAATCCAAGGGAGGAAGAACCAGATCTAGTCATGGTGATAAGGATGATGGGCAACGATCAAGAGGCGGATTTTCGTTAGCACGTTGCCGTGGGAGACACGTGAAAAGAAAACGTGAAAGACATGAAAGTAATGACAACTAATAAAAAACAGAGGGCGCCGAGATCAATACAGAACTGTGTCTCATTTGGACCTTGATTCTAGTTTAAGCTCAATCCTACACATTTATCGCTCCACTACATGCAACAATGCTAAGTTGCATTTTGATGTTGCAGTATAACGCGGTTTTGCATTCCGTTCATTCCGTTGCTTGCAATACCTCGCGATTATAAATGTGTCTCTCTCTCTCTCTCTCTCTGTGCTGTTTGTGATCTTACAGGAGGAATGACACTAATTAGAACGGTTTATTTGTGGCTAATTGCACGTAGGCCCTTTATCAGTGGCATGGTAGGAGTGTGAACACACGCACTTAAATGATTGAATATATTTAGCTGCTACATAGAGACAGATAGAGATTATAAATAGCTTAATTAGGGCACGCTTGTCTAAACAGCGACTCTCTCTTTTTGTTCCAGACAACGTACGTAATGATTTTTTATTTCAGTAGTAAGTGATATTGTTTCAGTGTCTCTGGTCCGGAGACAAACAAAACTTCACTTTGACTAATTATTAAATATGATGTTATTAAATCATGAGAATGGTTAAATTACACCACAAATTATTGTTTTAAAAATTAGCCAGTTTTTTTGACATGCTAACCAGATACACCACCATTTTGGAAATGATGTCATGGGTATACAAATTCACAGATGGTCACATGACTACACCAGGGTGTACCATCCTATCCATCCATCTATCCATCTCAGAACGTCTGTAGTTCAACTAGGAACCGTGGAGGCCAGTGGTGACTATTGATGAGTATTTATTCCCATTTTTACGACTGTGGTACGACCTCCAGTCAACATTCACATACAGTACTATATGTTCATTTACACACTAAGGGCAAGATGTGGATGGCAAATTAACCTAATCTATAAACCTGTCTTTGGACTGTGTGAGGAAACTGGAGTACTGAGTACTGGAGTACCCTCAAGGAATGACACTAATTAGAACGGTTTATTTGTGGCTAATTGCACACTGGCCATGGCGGCATGGTGGCTAGCGCCGTTGCCTTGCAGCTCCAGAGTCCAGGTTCGATTCCTGCCTCGGGGTCTGTGTAAATGGAGTTTGCATGTTCTCCCCATGTTTGGTGGGTTTCCTCCCAGAGACCTGCAGATTAGGCTTATTGCCGTTCCCAAACTGCGTAGGGCCCCCCTGTCCTGGGGTGCCCTGCCTCATTCCCCAAGTTTCCAGAGCTCCCGCAACCATGTACACAGGTTAAGTAAAGGACAACGAGTGAGTGATGTAGGGGCTGTATCAATGTGAACACTGGGCTGTATTACTTGAATGCTGTTGGTCTTTCGGCTGCTCCCGTTGCAGGGTCACCACAGCAGACCATCGGATCCGCACAGCAACTTGGCAAAGGTTTTATGCCTTTCCTGATGCAACCCACTCATTTTATTGGTGCTTGGGCCCAGCACTGTATCCAGTCACTGGGAATCGAACCCAGACTTCCCACATGGTAGGCGAGAAACCTACCACTGAGCCACCAATATCCGGAACATGCTCACTTAAATGATATAATAAATGAATATATTTATCTGCTACGTAAAGGGAGAAAGCTAGAGTTTATAAATAGCTTAATGAGGGCATACATGTCTAAACAGTGCCTCTCTCTTTTTGTTCCAGACACCGTATGTAATCATTTTTAATTTTCGTAGTATGTAATATCGTTGGTTAGAAGACAAACAAAACTTATAAGAAGTTCTCCCTATCATCCGGAGATCACGAGTTCGATTCCCGGGTGACGCTGTAACCTCTCGCAGCCGGAGGTCTAGAGAGAGCTGATTGGCCGAGCTCTCTCAGAGGGGAGGGATGAGAGGTACTTAGTGCTCCCACATTAATCACGGCTCTACAGCCAGTCAGGGGCGTCTGTGAGCTCACGCAAGCGGAAGGAGCGGATAGCGCTGTCCTCCCAGTGTGTTACTCCGCCCCCAATGGTGCGCGAGCGAGCAGTTCGAAAAGATGCGGTCGGCTGGCGTCACGTGGTTCGGAGGAAACACGTGATAGTCTTTGGCCCTCCCGACTGAGTGGTAGCAGTAGCCTTAATGTGGGAGCGCCCCCTAGTGACTGGGAGGAATTGCACATGACTAAATTAGGGAGAAAATCGGGGGGAAATCCAAAAAAAAAAAAAAAAGTTCTCCTTTGAAGGAAATTGTACGAGAACATGCAAACTTCACACGCACACAGACCCCGAGGCGGGAATCGAACCTGGAAGTGCTAAGCAACAGCCTAGTGGGCCACCGTGCCTCCACCAGGATGTTCATTAGATGTCAATTAGGAATGTCATGTGTTAAAGTCAAGCTGATTAGAGAACTTCTCAGAACATGTAACGGGTTTCTCAGACATGTGTCACCGTGCGTTAAAATAAAATGGTGTAAAAGATCTCATTAAGTGATTTTTTCATGCCTCTGATTTTGTTTAAAGAACAACAACAAAAAGATTTTTCGAACCACACTCCTTACAAATTCAGTTTTATTTGTCATTCACTGATAATAAGGAAAATTATTTTCTTTCTTTCATTCTTTCTGTTTTTTTTCTTTTTTTTTACAAATCATGCAGTGTGAACTGCAGTCTGTACTTGCCTTCGCACTGGACGACATCCAGAACACGTTTCACAACATCGTCCTGTATCTTAGACTTCGTGTTTCGATGAGAGATTTAACACGTTCACTCAACCAACTGTCAGAGGAAAGAGTCCGAGCCTGTGCACTCCATATTGACCGATTCTTGTCGTGTGGGGCTATGAAACTTTAATTATTGTTTGCAGCCATGCAATAGACATGAAAATTACTTTGTATTTCAAATCGATAAAACACTAAGACTGATTTTTACCTGCATCTCTGTCGAAGGTTTATGGATATCTGTAACTCTTTACGGTTGAGTTTATGACAAATTGGTGCTGATTCGCACATTGTTCATAACAATGGATGTAAAAGAGATAATAAGGTGAAACTTTATGTATAAAGCATCACTGGAAGTGTGAACCTTTATTGAGGTGCACAAAAAAAAACACCTTTATTACGCACCTCTAATGTGTAGGTGCAGCACACGTACATGTGACTACTCGGCGAGCAAGAGAGATTGATTAAAGTTTTTTTTTTTTTTTTTTCTTATACCACACCATCATGAACCTCTGATTACTCGGCCGCATTCATTTCAAAAGCCAGACTCGGTGCAGACCAGACCTCAGCTCACTCTCTATTTTGAAAAGTTGTTTTATCTTGCTCATTAGTAGGCATCGTATTTTCCTCCTAAAACACAAGATGAGATAAATATGCAAAGACAAAAAAAAAAAAAAAATGTGCATTGCTCGCCAGTGACAGTAAAATTGACCGAAATCCTCAATTTTCTTTTAAAAGTACACACAGCGGGAAGAGGAATGCAGCTGGCGGTGCTTCTGCTTCAGCTGTCTAAATGTTATATGTACATACACTGTACATGCATATACATGCACTAGATTGCCAAAAGTATTTGCTCGCCTGCCTTCGCATGCATATGAACTTAAGTAACATTCAATTCTAATTCTTAATCCATAGGGTTTAATATGATGTTGGCCCCGCCCCCTTTTCAGCTATAACAGCTTCAAATCTTCTGGGAAGGCTTTACACAAGGGTTAGGAGTGTGTTTATGGGACGGCCTGGCTCTGAGATCAGGCCAGTCTATTTCTTCCACATTCATGTCTTTATAGACCTTGCAGTCATGTTGGAACAGCCAGGGCCCCCCCCCCAAACCAAAAGGAGGTCCAACCAGTCCTGACCTCAACATAGAAAATAGAACAGCTTTGGGATGAATTAGAGCGGAGACTGTGAGCCAGGCCTTCACGTCCAACATCAGTGTCTGACCTCACAAATGCGCTTCTGGAAGAACGGTCAGAAATTCCCATAAACACACTCCTGAGCCTTGTGGAAAGCTGAAGCTGTTATTGCTGCCAAGCGCCAACATCATATTAAACCCTGTGGATTAAAAGCTGGATGTTACTCAAGTTCATATGCATGCCGAGGCCGGAGAGCGAATACTTTTGGCAATATAGTGTGTGTTTAAGTTACGTTATTAAGTTTAGACATTTAAATCACTTTTTTTTGCAGCAATTTCTTGCAAATGTTTGTAAAATTATCATCAAAACAAAAAAAAAAAACGATACAAAATACAAATACAACTAGCCATTCAATTAGAACAAAAGTAATGACACCTTAACGAAAGCTGTAAGAGTTAGTGTGTGTCTATGGTAGCTGTTGCACTGCTGCATTATGGGAGGAATTAGCAAGTGCTCTCACGTTTAATCAGCGAGTGGTTGCTTTTCAGCTTGCTGTAAGCTTTGCCTGTTATGTATGAGTTTTGAAGGATGTTCCTTGAATGCACTTGTACAAATGTAGGTATAGTTGGCATTTATCAAAGGCAGTGGAAGAAGCCTCACTGAAACTTCAGGAAATCTGTCAAGGAGCTTTTATTTTTTTTTATTACACTTACAGTACAAACTCCCACTCTCTCTCTCGTACTTATTCTTTATTCTGCTTATTCTGTACAGGGTCAAAGGAAGTCTCCAGGCTATCCCAGAGGACTCTGGGCACTAGGCTGGGTTACGCCCGGACTGGGTGCCAACTAGCATAAGCTGCATGTCTTTGGACTGTGGGAGGAAACCGTGGAGCACGGTGAGAACATGCGAACTTCACACACACAGACAACTGAAATATTATTACTATTACTTACCATATGCAACACATTTCACAAGCAAATTGACTGACCAGCAGGTTCTACGATCACCCTTTATAAACGGATGATAGCGCCTCGCGTGGAAGTCAAGATATCTGACGGGCTCCGCCCCAAATTCAGGAGGGATCCATATCCAGAGTAACCAAGGTTGCGCAACGGATCATGTCTAGAGAAAGAAGAACTCGCTTTAATTCCTAATTACTCACTTAGTCAACATTGGGCCGGTTGAAATCCCTTCCAAACTTCGCAGGCGCTCACGTCGCTTCTCTAATGGGAGCATGCGTGGACATAAATATTCATTCATAATCTGTTCCTTCATGGCTGATTCCTGTGTTATTAGTCCAATCCGTGGAGATTTGGTTCGAGGAAGATGAGACAAAGGTCACCCCTAATCACTCACACCCGGGGAAACAGTTATCTGCTTCTGTTGACAGAGTTTGGGGTTTTATCCGTTCTCTCTCTCTCTCTCTTTTTTTTTTTTTTTTTACAAGCATTCGGACATTAAAACGTAATGTAATAGAGGACGGTTCAATTTAGGTGATGAGACTTATGCCTTCACATTCTAATAGGAAAGTGGGACGTTGTATACGGTAGGAAACAAACTGCAGCTTTTTTTGCAGGACCAAAATGCCACTCTCGATGTAGTGCGTACGAATCCTTTACAGAAGCACCCAGAAGGTGTTGAGGCTCCACAGTTTTCATGGTGGTCCAAGGCCAAGGATCCGTGTCGGGTTTTCTGCCAAATGTAGGACTTTGTGCCAAAGTGAAAATGCTCAGTCTTTTTTTTTTTTTTAAATAGATCTCCTTTTGTTCTTTCGTGCCAATGTGTCTCTGTGTGAGAAAGTCCAAATGGGATATCATCTGGCTTGCTAATCTTTAAAAAAAAAAAAAAACATGTCTGAAGCTGAATAGACGCGTTCTTGACGAGGTGAAGAGTCAAATGAAAATCTCCAAAGTGTGACAGAAATGACATAAACATACTGTACGCAGCTGGAACTTGCGTGAGTCATCAGTGATCACTCATGAGGCGCTCTGTTTCTGGACCACTAAAGGAGACACCGGGTGGAAAAGATGGTCAGGTGAAGAAGTGGAACAGATGGTGCATCAGTGGGCAGCACATGCAACCAGAAGAATGGTGCTGGCACACTTGCACTGGATAGAGCAGACGTTATAGAGAAAGGAAACGCAAGTTTGTGACGTTGCAATTCAAAGAAGCAATGCAAATTTTAATTGTGTACATTACAGAGATGGGTACTTGTACAAGGCAATCACTGTGTGATTAATTAAGTGTATGAAAGTGTGTGTGTGTGTGTGTGTGTGTGTGTGTGTGTGTGTGTGTGTGTGTGTGTGTGTGTGTGTGTGTGTGTGTGTGTGTGTGTGTGTGTGGTGCCCTGCAATGGACTGGCATCCCATACAGAGTGTATCTCAATACAGACTCCAAGGCCACTATGAACAGCATGAATCAGCAGTTCTGCAGGAGCTATGGTTCTTATTCATCTAAAGCTTGGTTTGTATAAAGTAATCTTAAAATATGTGAATGTACAGTAAATCCACACAATATCGTACGTATAGAAAGTGCAGCATATACAGTAAAGTGCTTTAGGACATGCGTATACATTACTATCTGCACTAATGCTAAGCTGCATTTCGTTGCAGAGAACGTGTACTAGTGTATGCAATAACAATAAAGTTGTACCTACCTCCAGCAGTAACTATTAAACATACCACATAGTACAGTAATGACCATGCACCGCTACTGTACATCGAAACCTTATACTAAAATACTGTACATGCAGGCGCGGTTTGGTGTCAACAATCACCTTACTCATGCGTCGATCTTTATAAGCTAATGTTGAGGGCGGAGTTACAGGTGCATTTGTGTACCTGTTATTTCCCGCATCATTTATTTGGTTTATTCAGGCTCACATACAGTACTGGGCAAAAGTCTTGAGTTGCCAGATTTATTATTATAAATTAAACGATGTACAGTAGATTTTATGAAATACATGGGGACAGATGTTTTACTGCGACAGACTCCAAAGTGCAGAGGTGGAAAGTAACGAATGACATTCACTCGCGTTACTGTAATTGAGTCGTTTTTTTTTTTTTTTGTGTACTTCTGCTTTTTAAAGCAGTTTTTAAAATCTGTCATTTGACTTTTACCCAAGTATGTTTTGTTTGAAGTATTGTAATTCGCTACATTTGAAATCAGATGCGCTACTGAGTAAAACAAATGAATGAAAATGCAAAAAATATTCTGCTTGGTTGCGCGCGCGTGTGTGTCTCGTGTCCTGGTCGCGCGCCGCTCCAGACTCCACTCCAGGTTTTCTGACGGTTTCCCCACATAGGCATTTACCTGACCTTCCACACGGCCGCTTCCGCCCTGAGAGTGACGTCATCAACCAGCGCCACCAGATATAAACCGGAGAGAGACGCGGGAAAGAGGAAAGAGATTGTGATTCTGGCGTTTTGATATTTGGTTGTGACTTTCTGCCTCCCATTGACCATGATTATTGCTTTGGTTGCTCTTTGTATATATTTGTAGATAATTTCACTGTATGTTTGTGCACTCAGCAGTAGTAGGGGCGTGGCTGCCATTTATTTAGGGAAGAGGGAATTTATTCACTGTTTTTGGTTTAGAGCGTCAGGGAAGCGACCTGGATTTTTGTTTGTGTGTGTTTTTTTTTTTTTTTTTCCAGGTAATCTAGCTTATAATTTAGTTTATTATTTTGGCCTGGGTCCACCCTGAATCTGATCCTCCTCCTCCTGTTGTGTATGTGTAATTTTTTTGTAAAGCAATACAAACCTCATTATTTCTTCAGTTAATGACTGGATCTAGTTCTTTCTGCCATACACCACCATTTCCATACAGTTTATAATAGAACCCTGAACCGTTCTCTTGCTGTACGGTCGACACTAGATTGGGACGTGACGCCATATTTAAGTGACCACTTTGATTTTCAAGCACAAGAAAGACAACAGCTTTATTATGCAAAGGTGTTCCTTCAGTTAAAAACAACTAGTTTGAGATTTATATCTGCTCATCTGTTTTGAACTACGCTAGAATGCCTCATCCCCCCCCCACTGTTAAAAAAAAAGTTACACATTAATGTTTTCTCCGAGTTAATATTTAATGAGCTACTTTACTTGTACTTTAGTAAAATTTCACTGAAGTAACAGTACTTATACTTGAGTACAAAATTTTAGTCCTCTTTCCACCTCTGCCTAAAGATATTTAAAGAATTTAAAAACGGATTGTTTCTGTAAGAGCCTCAGCAGCGACCTCATTCCCCGTCTCGTCTGTTCCAACCACTCAGCGTTCAGCATCATCAGTATACTAAACACCTCCTCATCATCTGCACCTGTTTCTCACTGGCTCAGGACTTGCGTTAGATGTTTTTTTTCTGCTTCAATGATTCTTAGGTCACTGTGAGGTGTAATAAACAAACAAACAAACAAACCAAAAACAATTTAAAAAATCATAGCTTCACATATCTAGTCCACATAACTACCAGCAGATGAGCTTGGGAATCCTGTTGAACATTTGGACCCGACTGTGGCCTGAAAACATCGACACCCATGACTCAGCCAACTGCAGACCAAAACACATCCGTCTCCGCGGCAATGAACTTCCTGCCTTTCCTGGGATTTTATCAATCGTTACATCACCTATGGCTTCGTATACCTGCCTCAGGCTTTCCTTTCATTCGTTCATGTTCGTCACACTTGCATAAATCATGTTGTACTTACTGTAAATTGGATGTGTGTATGGGATGTATTATTAATATTAAATAGTATTAGCATATGTAAATCGGATTCGTAGGAGGCTTGCTTTCATGCAGCCGAAGCTGATTCATCACTGCTCGATTAAAGCCATACGACAGTTTTATGAATCACGAACGCCGATTTGTTTGTATGTCATTCCAGGCTCTTAAAACTGCAGATGAGTAACAGGAAGTGGACTTGCTCAGAACTGCGGTAATCAATCGAAAAAAAAAATACTTTAACTTTAATCCTGTAGTCTGGTTCCTTTCAAGTTTGCTTTCTTATATGGTCTTGTCTTATAGAGGAGATTTTTGTTTGCTCGTCAGTAGCACTATAACTTCTTCCTAAATCTGTATACATGTCTATCTAGTGCTGCTTTGTTACTATTAAAAGCGTCATACAAATAAAACCCTGAATTGAGTTGATTTGAAAATGTCCTGAAAGAATCCCTTTAACATTAAACGCTATAATATTATGAGTCGTAACATTCCGACCGCCTGCATGATACATCTAGACATTTGGCAGACGCCCTTATCCAGGGCGACTTACATTTTTATCTCATTACATCTGAGCAATTGAGGGTTAAGGGCCTTGCTCAAGGGCCCAACAGTGGCAACTTGGTGGTTGTGAGGTTTGAACCTGGGATCTTCTGAACCTGGTTAGTCCAATGCCTTAACCACTAAACGACCCCTGCCTGATGTTGAGTAAGGCCCTCGTTCTTCCACCGGTTCTTCTACCGCGTGTTCTGACTCCTTTCTATCAGAACCTGCATTAACCTTTTCATCAATTTGCTCTACAGTAGCTCTTCTAATGGCCACGACCACCACGTTGTCCCTGTTGGGCCCTAAACCTCAACTGCTTAGATGTGAAAAAAATGTACGTCGCTCTGATTAAGGGCGTCTGCCAAATGCCGTAATGTAAATGGAAATGGATCGGATTACACGGGTCAGCCTCCTCTCTTTCTCTACGTCCATCAGTGAGTCTTGGCCGTCCATGACCCTGTCATCGCCGCTTCACAAGTTTTCCTCCCTAGGATCACTTCTGGTACAGTATGTCCTGACCACTGCAGATCCAGACGTCTAGACGTCACAATTGGGCCCTTTTCACATTTTTTTTTTTCTGTTTTCAACACATCAACTGCAGGAACGAAATCGTACCTTGCTGCCTAGTATACTGTATCCCAGCCACAACTGTGACACGAGCCAGACTGTGGCGGCTAGACGTCTGTATCAGAGCAACTCCAAATGATACTTGCATGATTGCATATTGTATAATGGATTATTTATTTAAGGACCAGGACCTGCTCCAACAAATGCAGTAAGAAAGTGGCGTAGGTTTGGATTTTTCCAGTTGATGTTGGGTGTATGGATGTCCAAGGAAGGTCTGCGTGGAAGATGTTCACAGCCCTGAGGATGACAGGACAGGAGGGTTGGGCGAGACAGTGGAAAGATTGTGGAACAGGTGGTTGGAGTTGAATGGAATCCAGGAGAATACTGTACTGTATGGGCAGTGACTGGCCCTCGGTGCCGACCCACTGACAGGAGCATGTTGTGGTTTAGGTTCAAAACATACAAGGAATGTTGGATGCCACCTGCTGAACTTTTCCCAAGAAGCTTCAGTCATAAGAAATTGACTAAGGTTGTGTTCACATTTTTTTGGGGGGTCAGATCGTTACTGTAGTCGGCTGAGGTCCTGAAGAAGTAAGAAATCCAGACGCCGAGCTTTAGCTGTTTTAGCGGCTGTTGCTAGCACTGATCTGAAATCCTTGTGCTGACTGACTTTCGGTGCCCAGAAGTCACACGAATTCCGATCTGCCCATTCTCGTTCAAGTCACATGACTAGTGTCATATCCCTTGAACTTTTCCACCTTTTGTCCACCTTTTGTCACGTTACAACCACAAACGTCAATGTATTTTATAGACCAGCACAAAGTGGCACGTAACTGTGAAGTGGAAGTAAAATGAATAAAAACTTGAAAAAGGCCGGTGTGCATTTGTATTCAGCCCCCTTTACTCTGAAATCCAGGAAAAACCAGTCGCCTTCAGAGGGCACCTAATTAGTACGTGTGTCATTCAAGTGTCTCAGGATGAATCCAGCTGTTCTGTCAAGCCATCTAAGGTTTGTTAGAGAACATTAGCGAACCAAGATCATGCATCATGAAGGGTACGAATACGTTCGCAAGGCACCGTATAGAGTATATATATCCGTCTGGGACCATATACTGTACAGAAGGGACTCAGATCTGATCTGAAAAACATTAGATTCGTGCGTTCAGACAGCCATAAAAAAAACAGATCTGTCACACTGTGGAATTGAGTTGGAATTGGTGGTGTGAACGTCGCCTAAAGGCGTTAGCATCTAGATGCTTCTGTACAGTACAGTATGAATCGCAGTTATGTATATGTAGCATATTGCAAAATATTGTTTTAGTAAGTAACCGCTGTTAAAATAGCACAAGTTTAATTCATACTGTTACTCATGCAGACATTTTATTATTTTATTTTTTTCATGAATTCATAGCGGGTGTGTAGTCTGTACGATATGAACGATCATTTGCTGAAACGGCCGCGTGAAGCAACGGCTGTGGCAAAAATTAGAGGATAAATGACCTCTCTGGCTGCGTGTCTTTTTTATATTTAAACCAGAGGGGAAATATATAATGAATATCACAGACATTCGGAAACAGTTTGTCTGAGTGCCACGCTCCTTGATAGCTTGAACATAATGACACCATTACTGATAATGAAGTTGTTGGCCTCATCTGCAATGTTGTGTTACTAATAGTGATTGTGTGTGTGTGGGTGTGTGTGTGTGCATGAGGATGTCAGGGATGGTAGCTGGCATATTGGCGTGAGATGTCATGTACAGTACAGTATGTGTGCCCAGTCATGTACAGATTACTGCACCATGACCTTGACAGCGCGTCAGTTACGCTGCTGTGTACAGGAAAAAGCAGAAGGAGTGAAAAGAGAGGAATGTGGTGATGAGAAAGAGTCTGAACAGAGGAAGCTGTGTGTGTGTGTGTGTGTGTGTGTGTGTGTGTCTGAGAGTGTTGTAGCAGGAAATCTAGACGATGAAAGAAACGACAGAAAAACTTTATGGAAATTGAGGAATGCATGATGAGAAAGTTGTGTGTGTGTGTGTGTGTGTGTGTGTGAGAGAGAGAGAGAGAGAGAGAGAGACACACACACACACACAGAGTGAGAGAGAAATAGGAGAACCAGTGAAACTGAAAAGAGGTTTTTTATCTCTGACACTTTTAAATGAAAGAGTCCACAGACAGCTTGTTAGCTCCGTTGTCTCCAGTTTTCCTTTTCTGGAACAATTACAGAAGACAGGCGTTCTCCCGCAAAGAAACCCGAATCTCGCAAGCGGGTCTTCCAGCAGATTTCTTCATGAAACTTCTGCAGCAACAACACCCCCCCCCCTACACCCCTACTCCACACTACACTACGTGGGACTACACTAACACACACACACAATGTAGTTACATAATCTCGTCTGATCCATCACTGCGTCGTTAGAATCCAGTAGCTTCAAAGTAAAGAGATTCGATTCTGACTTCAAGGTTTATTGTCATTAAAAGGCCACTGAGAAATTAGATGGGAAAACTCGCGGTGCGAGAGATGATTCCCTCCGAGTGATTATTTCTCCTTATTTCATTTGAGCTTTTTTTTTTTTTTTTTTGACATATCTGCAAAAAAGTTGCATAACCGGTAAGCACAGCGGTGCCTCAGGATACGAGGCTACTTTTTAGTTTAGTTGGATTAGTTCTTAGCGTGACATTCCGTATTGTGAAACGCATTGTCCCATAGGAAATAATGTTAATGCAGGTAATCTGTTCCAGCCGCCCAAAAATATTACCAATATTACCAATTTCTAACAATATCATCTTTTTTTTTTTTTTTGCATATAAAACATTCAAAACACTGAATGTGGAATAAAATATTAAATCAACAGACATTAAACGTGACTTGATCCTAATTTATGATTCCTCTCGCCACCAGCTGCTTTAGAAAGTAAACTGAAAGCGGCTCCGTTTGATCCTTTCTGACGTGCTTGATAACATACTTGGGACTCACGGTGCTATGTCTTCACTAAATAATGCACAAAATGCTAAAAAGAAAAACCCATAATTTTTTTTTTTTTTTTAAAAGTCAACTTGTCTCTCTCGGCTTTCCACTGACACAAACACGATGTGAACGGCTCGGTCGCTCGTATGCTGAAAGCACTTTGCATGCCGAGGGAAATTTCTTGCTAAATTTCAGTTCTTAAGGGCAAAATTGTTTAGGCGGGGAGGAACCGAGGAACCCCTGTACTGTATGTGAACGGATGCGCTCACGACGTTGCCGGTCGACAACACAAACACATGGTTTAACAGCTGGTATATTTCCACCCTAACTCGCCTTGTTTAACTCAAAGCATTTGCTACTCGCATGAACCGTGTTTCAGGCCTTACATTTATATGACTCCTATTGTATGCTTGTATAATAAATAGTATTTCTCTCTTTTTTTTTTTTTGTTAGGTGTCAAAACTAATCTGGAGTTTAGGAGAAAAGATGCACAAGGTCATAAAACATTCCTTTAGAAGCATGGTGAAATCCATTATAATGAAGTGGGAAAAAATACGACACAACGGCTACCCGAGAGAAATGTCCAAGAGTTCAGCTAGAGGTTCTCCTAAGAGACCTTAGGACGTCTTCACAGACGGAGCTGTTCCAGTCATCTGGCCTCTGTATCCATGGCAGTGATCTAAAAACTACAAAGCAGCGATGCAGACTACAATTCAGTTAAACATCTGTGGAGAGACCTGCACACGGCTGTCCGGACACATTCTCTGGCCAAGTAGGAGACGATTTACGTTGTGGACTGGAAAAAAAAAAAAGCAAAAATAAAATGCAGAAAAAAAAAATAAATTTCAGGAATTCTCATGTACTTCATTTTATTTCTTTGGAGAGTCAAAGGAGATTAAACATATACCGTTCTGCTATGATGTACCGTATGCATGATCAGACAAGATCAGTCAGAAGTGTGATCACAGACAGATTACATTACAATACAGCAAAAAATAAAAATAAATAAAATAAATGCTGCTTAGCAGAGAATACTTTATGGAAGCAGTGTATTAATCTAACAAATGCTTTTGGCAGTGAAGGACTTTGACCACATCAGACCGTACTGTTGTGTGTGATGGGCGTTCAAGTCAAACCAGGACTTGTGATGAAATTTCACAACTATGGTGATGAGACTATTAGCAGCAGCAAAATATTTGACCTGTGCAAACACTTAAAACCCAAGAGGTACAGATTGACGGAAAAAAAAAAAAATATATATATATATATACATATGTGTGTGTGTGTGTGTGTGTGTGTGTGTGTGTGTGATGCTTCAGACATCGATCTATACATTTTTGGTTTTAGATATGTCACATAGAATATGGGAATGACATCCCACAAATGTAGAACTCTCATAATGGACATAATAATAATAATAATAATAATAATAATATATTGTTTGGTCATAGAAACAAACAAAAAACAACCATAAAAACATGTGTATCTGCCTGGCTCGAACGCCCCTCGCTCATTGCATTTTCTCTGAAATGTTTCTGAAAATGAATGATCCATAAAGGTCCTCAGTGTGTACAAGGATATATATATATAGTGTAGTTGGGAGAAAATGTCACGTCCTAACATGAGGACATTTGTGTCTCAAGACGTTATAATCAAATTTACAAATTCACCAGGTCTACTTACTGTATAAAAAACTTTAACTTTAGCATTTAAGCATATGAAATTTACAAATTGATTTGCAGTATCAGTCAAAAGTTTGGAAACACCTTCAAATTCAATGTTTTTGGTTTTGTGCACTTAACGCAAAACACATTGTCCCATAGGAAATAATGTAAATGCAGATAATCCGTTCCAGCCATCCAAAAATATTATCAATCTTACCAATTTCCAACACTAGACGAAGAATCATATTTTTTTGCAAATAAAAACTATTTAAAAAATTTGTAAAATATAAAATAAATAGACATTTAACCTCACTTATCATTAATTTATGATTCCTCTTGGCACCAGCTAATTTAAAAAACATGGTGCTTTGTCTTCACTAAATTGTGAAAAAGAAATTTCACCAAAAAATGTGCAAATATGATGCAAACAAGTTTTGAACTTCAACTTAGCCGGCATTGGCTAAGTCTCAGTTCATCCTCTCATATGCCGGAGCAAATTTCTTGCAAACTTCCAGTTCGTAAGGCGAAAATTCGCAATGGTGTAGATGAGGTACCCCTGTACTGGATTTTTTCAAAACTATGAAATAACACGTATGACATTAGGCAATTAAGTAACAACAACAACACCAACAATAACAACATTCAGTTTTAAGACCAGCTGTTCTGGAACAGTTCTCACACGAACAGTGTGTTTGTAAAACCCATCGAGCTCCATGATGAAACTGTCTCTCATGAAGACCTTCCCAGGAAAGCGAGAACAAAACTTACTGCTGCAGAGGAGAAGTTCATTTAGAGTCACCAGCCTCAGAAATCACCAATTAACCTCAAGCAGCACCTCAGATTAGAGCCGTTATGAAGCTTTACAGAGCAGAAGGAGCAGATCTACATCTCAATATCAACTGTTCAGAGGAGATGATTGTGTGTTTTGGATAAACGCCTTCAGTCGTGTTTTACAGTGTAGAGAGAAATAAACATCTGGAAAGATCATGGAGTTAAAAGGGGTGTCCAAACTTTTGACTGGTGTTGTATTTGATGTGCAACATGGATAAGGCTTTATTCATTTATACTGTTCGACTCATTTGAAGACCACACGCTGTTTAGTATTTTTTACATTTTAGCAACTTTGCCATTGTATTACACATACACACCCACACACACACACACACACACCCACACACACCATCTATACCCACAATAAACACGGTCCCTATCAGTTTACGTGCCAGAGGAACAGTATTCTGCGTTGGACCATGCATGCTGTGTTTTCAGTACAGTATCTTTCTGATGTTTATCTTATGATGGCGTGTGTGTGTGTGTTTAAATAAACATTCCGCCTGACATTTCTGTGAAACACTCGTTGTTTCCCCCAAGTTATTTATGACAAGTTTAGCAGAGAGGGAGGAATAAATATTCAGCCATTTTTATTATTATTATTATTATTATTATTATTACAGTGTTTATGTGGATTCTTGCTTGTTATCATTTGAGGAGATTGATAGAGTGAGAAAAGCTACAATAATCCCAAATCTCAAGCTAAAATGTAATCAGCTCTCGTGCAAAAGTTAGTTAGCTAATGCACTTTATGGTTTAAATCTTCTGTTCAAGACGGTAAATCACGAAAGAGTTCGTTTTTGGTTTCGTCATTTCTGTGTGTGAGGTTTGACCAGAGCGCAGTCGAGTTTTATAGATGATGTCCATCTTGTTTTTCTCCTTTGCCTCTCCTGGCTTTGTTCGCTCCGTTTATTAGGCAAGGCGAAAACTCTCCCCGACACTCACCACAAACAGATGCTGCGATGAGTCAAAGGACAGGGGGAAAGACCGTACACAAATACTTGAAAGCAAGGCAGGGGGAAGCAGAAATAGCTTTCTCGTGAGTCTTCTTTCCCAGACTAAGCCATAAAAGTTTTTTTCTTCGGTTTCTTCTACTTCTTCTTAATCCTTGTTTCTCCTGCACTGCAACACTAAAAAAAAATAAATAAATAAATGCTGATTTAAATTATGATTTGCAAGCTTTGACAGAAATGGTCTTATGGAAAGCTGGGCAAAATTTCTGCATCACCTTGAATTAAATCCTGCTTTAAATGTGTATAAGTGTGTGTGTTCATCAGACGTGGTGTTCCAAAAGCTTCATCCTGAATGCAAGGACACACTCTGGATTATTCAACAAAACATTTTTTTTTGTTTTGTTTTGTTTGTTTGTTTGTTTGTTTTTATGTCACTGTAAACACTGGCGGTATTAATATCACCACTGATAATGGATGCCACTAAATGCTGCTTACTGAAACGCCACAGCAACTGTAAAACAAATAGGCCCAGAGGAAAATGAGGTTTTACTGCAAATTTCGGTGCTGTCAGGGAGCTCCAGGGATAAATGCTGATGCAGGGAGTGGGTCTGTTCAAGGCGAGAGCAGCCTCATCCTCCAGTGGCTGAACATAAACAGGAATATGCACTGGCATGTTGGCGTTACGCGCTAAATTATTAATAATGTCGTGAATTATATCATGAATTATTAAACCCTTCAAGTGATGCCATTATTCACTTTAAACAACGCCTTTCTATAGCACAACACTATTGCACCCAAGCAATATGTGTGTGTGTGTGTGTGTGTGTGTACTGTATGTACGTACTGTATAAATATATAGAGGTTTCGTGAGAAAATAGGATCGAGCACTACTGAGATACAGAATGAGGTTGAGAGAAGCTGAAAGAAATCAAACACTCTTTAGACTAATCCTTTTTTTCTTTAGTCAAAACAAAGTTCTATATTAATAGACATCAGTATTTCCATGAAGAAAGTTATTATGAAGTCCCACTACTATCAAGTTGTCCCTGTTGGGCCCTTGAGCAAGGCCCTTAACCCCAACTGCTCAGATGTATAATGAGATAAAAATGTTAGTCGCTCTGGATAAGGGCGTCTGCCAAATGCCTAGATGTAGGACTTCATTAACTTTTTCAATAACAAAATTGTAAACATTAGGCAAGAATATCGGGTTCTTAAACCAGACAATTTTATTGACGCAGATGTTGAACTGACCATAACAGATTAAAACCTAGAATACTTTACTCCCTTTGAAGAGAATGAATTAATGTCACTCAATTCTTCTGCAAAATCATTAACCTGTGTAGTAGATCCTGTACCGACACATCTTCTCAAACAAATAGCACCAGCAATAACAGAACCCCTGAAAACCCCCTGAAAATAGTTAACTCTTCACTCACTGGTGGGTATGTTCCAAAGTCTTTTAAATTAGCGGTTATTAGTTATCATACCGCTAATTAAGAAACCCGACCTCGACTCCGGTCAACTGTCCAACTACAGGCTGATATCAAACCTCCCCTTTATCTCTAAGATTCTGGAAAAGGTAGTAGCGCAGCAGCTAAAGTGCTGTATGTTCATATGTACATAGAAATAGCATACACGAACTGTATCAGTCAGGATTTAGGCCTCATCACAGCATCGAGACAGCACTCGTTAAAGTAGTAAATTACCTCCTATGGGCCTCTGATCAGTGTTGCGTCACTATACTTGTGTTATTGGACCTCAGTGCAGCTTTTGACACCATCGATCATACTATTCTCCTTCACAGATTAGAAAATGTAGTAGGATTTAATGGAACGACCCTCTCCTGGCTCAGATCCAAATTGACTGATCGTTATCAGTTTGTAGATTTACAGTAAATGGCGACTATTCCTCATGTTCTCAAGTGGAGTTTGGTGTTCCACAGGGTTCGGTTTTAGGCCCACTGCTTTTTTCTCTTTCCATGCTTCCTCTGGGCAACATAATTCGTAAGCATGGTATTAGTTTTCACTGTTATGCTGATGACACACAGTTATACGTCTCAGCAAAAGCAGATGGGAAAAGCCAGCATTGGATTTCATGACACTGTCGAGCAGCTGATTTAACAAAATAATGCCGGTCTTGATGTAAACCTGCTTAATGTGCTGCACTGGGAAGAAAACATGGCCAAGGGTTTAATTGATTAGAGTTCATGACCGAGCGCTCATCTGATTTGCTTACAGCTTATGATAATTCATAACAGAACGTTTAAGTTATTTTATATCTACTGTATATCTATTGTGTTATACATGTATGTAGTGTTTATTATTGAGCTTACTCAAATGGCATTTCTGTATTTTTCGGAGCCCAAATCACATCATACTCCCTGACATCTTCTTTCTTCAAGTGCCCTTATGTTCCACACCTGGTCAATAAGGTTTCTCCACGTTGGGCGACCGGCTGTCAGCATCAATGACATCTCAAACACTTTTAAGTTATTTTAGACCTGTTTTGTGATTCTCGACGGGGAATCAGAGAAAATATCCCTGCTTTTTATGTCCTTTAAAAAAATAAAATTGTTCAAGGGGTTTAAGCAAGCCAGTAAATTGTTTTATTTCTCCTAATGTGATCTCATATAAGCAGACACTCTCTCCTGGTTTATTACTTTGAAACGGCACATTTGGAGGAGGAGTGTAATAAAGGGAGGATGAACAGATGCATTACCTGAGGGGTAATTTACCCGGAGTATTAACACACATCTCCAGGGTTTGGCTTTCGGCTTCGGGTCCGTGTGCATGGAGTTTGCATGTTCTCCCCATGCTTGATGGATTTTCTCCAGGTTTCCTCCCACAGCCCAAAGACATGCAGATTAGGCTAACAGGCATTTCAATATTCCCCTAAGTGTGTGTGTGCTTGTGCCCTGTGATGGAATGGCACTTAGGCTTTATCCAGCCTTGTGCCCCAAGTCCCTTGGCACAGCCTCAAGGCATCATGTGACCCTGAACAGGATAAGTGGTATAGAGAAGAAGCGTGCATGAGTGAATGCATGAGCATGGAATTCGAGCTTGCACTCCTACAATGTTTTCATTAAAGATAATAATAATAATAATAATAATAATAATAATAATACTCTAATTCTATTTGATATCTGTGGTTTCCATGAGTTTCCATAAGGCTCTGGTGTCATACTGTATGTTTTGGAAGCGTACTACTTACAGTACATACTGTACCAGATCTAACATTTTAGGAGCCTAAAGCCTTGAAAGAAATATATCTGTGTAGAAGTTGATTTTGGACATGAAGATTAGTTTTTTTCTTCTTCCCACTTTGCTTCTAGCATCTTTCGATGCCACTGTAATTAAAACTAGTTCTCGATGTACCATTAGTAATTGTGAGTGTCCTGCTGTTTTGTTATACAAGACATCCTGGATCTGGCCTTAACATTCACTGATATAGCACAAGAAAAAAAAAAAAAAAAAACGGGACCAGGGTTGGACTGTCTCAGGTTTCCCCGTGGACGTGCCTGATTCATCCTCATACTTCGTCACAAGTGCTTGGAGCTTTTGCACTCGTGACTCGTCCGTGAACGCTCTAATGATTTGCACTACTAGAAACAGTTTACACACCTGCATATGCTTGCGTCTGGGAACCGCTTCACCTGCATCCAGTAGAACTGAACCTAAAACCCTCTGGTGCAGTCATAAAAACTCTCCATCCCAGGAGTCTTATTGATACTACTGTATGCTCACACTGAACTCCATCCTTTCAAGCCACTGTCGAGTCGGGGTCTTTCCCAGGTTTTTCCCTCGCCATTGTCACCTCTGGCATCACCACAGACTTTGAGATTGAGGCTATATCATTAAAAAAAAAAAAGGGTGGAAAAACCCCAGAAAGGGTCTAAATGCACTGTGTAAAGTGACATTGAGACTGGTAGGGGACGTGCAGTTTAATCGAATGAGACCGCTAACGTTTATATCTGCAGGCTGGGTATCTGCAATCCAATTTCCTAGCGTTCCCCTATTGACCGTGACTTGTTCATTTTTGAATGGGAGCACTTACTGTATTGATAAATGGCTTTCCCTGGCTCGGGTCACAATGCACCGGGGACGATAAAAAGCCACAATATCCGTTTTACTGTTCTGCGAGGACAGAATCACACAATAGCGCCGTCATTAATTTCAGTCCTGTAAAGTATCCCGCTTGTGGTGTAGTGGAGTGTTTCTTTCAAACCCTGGTGTGACTCGGGGGGAAAAAAATTGAGTGGATGTCAAGCAAAAACCGAACCGCATCTGAACCGACCCGAGATGTGAAAGATTCCATTGTTTCCCGAGCAGTCGGTCTTCTCGACAGGACGTTTGCGTGTCAGAGTCTGGTGGAGAGCTGGATAATCGTCTTTTTCGTTGTTGTTTTTAAACGAGGCATGTGTTTGGCCTGTGGAGTGTTTTTTTGAGGAACAGCTCAATCATGCTGAACTTTGGAAAATGGAATCACAATTTGATAATAAATGCACACTTCCATCTTGTACAGAAGAATTATCAATAGTTATGGTGGAAAGGAAGGTCATAAATGGTCATTACTGTTCCTTATGATTTTATTCACATGACATCTAATCAATTCGATCTCCGTTTGAAGCCTCTTTAAAATTCCAAGGCGGACTTAAAGAGGGATTCGGCTCTTTGTATTTAGTGTTAATTTATAGATTACGAGGGGCGTTCAAGTCAAAGCGGGACCTTTGATTGTGCAGAATAACAGAACACAGTTCTGAGAGTAAAAACTCCCTTTATGTCTCTATACAATCCCCTGATACACTAATGCACTTATCCCAGTGTGTCACTAGAGCTTAGATACCGTCATGAAACACTGGCCTCCCAGGAACTCCTTTAACAGCTTTCCCCTCTCATGCTGTGGAACTGTCTTGGAGTGAGTTCAGGACTGTACAGCGGACGTGGTGTTGGTGAATGATTGTGAGTACAGTTCACACAGACAGATGCATGTCTTCCTTTCTCAAGTCATCCATTGTTTTTTTTTT
>QMIH01000321.1:289102-304112 GCA_003987875.1 Clarias batrachus
GAGAGAGTGACGCTCGCTGTCAAAATAAGAGTCGCATGTGTGAAGCATGATACTCGGCGCTCGTAAACTAATACTTGCTCGGTTTCCAGAAAGTGGAAACGGAGTGGAAAGTGTTTGCGGAACACTCGTAAACCACGTTACTCGCAATCCGAGGTCCGAGGTTCCAAAAAATTGGTTCCAAAAAATTATTCAAAATCTTTGCTCGGTTTGCGGAACACTCGTGAACCACGTTACTCGCAATCCGAGGTTCCACTGTATTACCTTCCACTGTTATGACGATGACACACAGATGGACTTTTTTTTATATGGAAAAAAGCCAGATGAGAGACACCGGCTACTTAATTCCAACAAGACAATCGTCTTGAACCTCAACTAGGATCACTGGGATGTCCGAGCACGTCTTCGAGGGTGGCCTTTCCGTTTCATCACGTGCAGCAGGAAAAAATGATCCATTGATTCCAGTCTTCCATTTGAAGCGTGTGCAGACGATATTACGAGGATACACTTCTTTCATCTCAGAAATATTGCATTGATGATGTTACTATATGATGCAGAGAAACTAGCTGATGTCTTCTTTTTTTTTTTACCACTAGGTTGTTACTGCCTGGATGCTCCACAAGCTCCAGTTAGTCCAGAATGCAGCATCCAGACTCCTTACTAGAACCAGAAGATATGAGCACATCACCTCTATCCTATCCACACTGCATTAGCTCTTGATGAAGATATACATTATAGATCAGCTATTGAATTATAAAGATTAGATATTGATTGGTCTAAAGCTGCAGTAACTGAGTGCATTCTTAGCCTGTTTTGATTAAAAGGTGCAGGTATTTGTTGGTACCTTGAATAGTGACGACTACAACACAAGGCAGAGCCTTTGCTTTTTATTATTATTATTATTATTATAGTTTTTTATTTATTTATTTTTTTACAAAGCCTACCTGTTATGGAAAAGCCTTTCAATTAATCTTTAGCACTCAGGCACATAAAGAGGTCAAGACGAATCACCAACTTCTTTGCTCAAGCCTTTGGTCACTAGTGTTTGTTTTAACGAGCAGATCTGAAGGGTTTATAGAGTGTTTTGGTGAACTGGGATGTTTGGATGCTGTCATCACCCCACTCTCATGTGTTCATGCTGATTTTTTGACTGGCTGCTTTATGTCCTAAGGAGCCCTCATGTCTGCGCTGCCTTCTGGCCCTCCCTTTTAGTTATGCTGTCACAGCTAGCCGTGCCAGAGTCCCTGTTTGAACTGTGCTATTTCTTTCCCATCCTCGTTCTCTCTCTCTCTCTCTCTCTCTCTCTCTATCTTCTGAGCAGATGACAACAAGAAACGTAATACTCTAATAATGCTCATATTCAACTTCCTTTCCTCACACTTACGACTGTTTGAATTTATCGCATACACTTACAGAAGTGTGTAATGTGTCATAATCACACTATCCGAGGTCACCCAGACATGGCACCGGTTCCTCTCAAGGTTTCTTCCATTTGTCACCTCAGGGTGTTTTTCTTTTTCTTCTTCGCATCCATCGTCTCTGGCTTGTTCATTAGGTAATAAATGTAAAGTTAAATTTATGACAGTGTCCATCATTAAAAGCACTAGAAAAATAAAATTAAGTTAAATTGAATGGAATGCCAGTGCACCGCAGGACATCACACACACATATACACACACACACATTAATAAATAACTTAATAAATGACTCAAAGCAAGACCGTAAAGTATTTAATAGAATTGCCACTCAAAGCTCATCTGGTCCTGGAGTCATGGCTGGGGTTCAAACCAGCAACCACTTGACTCAAAGGTGATCCCTATTACAATGAGCTACAGTGTTTCGTGCAGGTTTTCACATTCTTATACAGGACATTATCCTGAACTACTGCTAAAGCAAAACATACAGACCTGAACCAGGGACATTTACCACTACACCACCGCAGGACAGGTCATACAGTACATACCATGTGCTTAATGGTCTTTTGTCTTAATAAACAGCTCAGTGCAAGACAAAGTGTTTATGAGAAGAGGACCTGGACAAGGTCCACTTTTCTGCACGTCATCTAAGGAGCTCTGGGAGCCGCGCAAACCAACACACTCTGATGCACACCAACACACTCTGTACCTGTGGGCTTTCGAAGATGTCTTCAAAACGGAGCGGTTTCAGTGCTCAGGAAAGCTGCCGAATTAATCACATAGGGGTGCACATAGTTATAGGTGTTAAACCCAATGTTTGGTGTCACCCAGAACATCGGGCCAAGAGTTCAAGGTGTCAAAGAAGGTTTATTACCAAACCTTAAGTTAGTCTTCACAGATGTTTTCATTTGTAAACTTTTGCTCCTGAGTAATGTCAATTTCTGTTTGAATTCCGTTTTTATGTCGAAGTTATTTCCAGTTAAAATCTGATTTTATTACAAATTATATCTTTAACTTTATTTTATTTTTGCAGGATTAAATACATTTTTGAAAAAATTTATGAATGAAAGCGAACCAGGAAATCAAACACTAATCGAAAGCTAAACTAGTGTTCAAGTTAACCTAGTAAATAACTTACCAAGTGTGTGTGAGTGTAGCGAGTGTGGCGTATTGACACTTTTATCTGTGTATAGTTACATTTAATGCTGTAAGATGCTCTTTAAAAAAACAAAAAAAACAACTTACTGTTCACAAAATGACATAAGATGGCTATGATTGGTTTCTTCACATTTCTGTCAAATAATCCACTTTATAAAACTTTCATTTAATTGTTACTTAATCAAATCTCATTTGTATTCATTGTAGTAGTAATTACATGTCAAATTATTTTAAACATTTTATAATTAACTAGCAGTGTTCGAGGACGTTACTTTTTAGAGTAACTAATTACATTACAAAATTACTGTCTTCAAAAAGTAATCAGTTACATTACAGCGTTACTTTCTAGGATGACTTTCTCACACACACACACACACACACACACACACACACACACACACACACACACACACACACACTAATGGATTGGGAATGACTGCTGTCTGGCTCATGGATTACATAAATTGTCTGAATAACGGATTACATTTTTGAAAAAGTAACTAANTCCTCATGCATTTTGTTTTAGTCAAGACCTTTATGATTATTCTACCATCATCACTCAGCGAAGTTTGGCCCATAATCTGTTAACTTCTAATACCCCTATCTCACCTACACGGTTTCGCGCGGTGGATGTAAGTACAGTTCATCATGATTCACCGTGTGTTTTGGCCCTGTGATTAGGTTTCCATCTTTCTGCGCGTCGGTCTTCGCAATGTAAAACCGCATAGGTGAGATAAGGGTATAACAGCAGGACTAACAGAGGGGGGCGGGTTATCGGGGGCGGGACTTGTAGGATGACTTCCCCACACACACTAATGGATTGGGAATGACTGCTGTCTGGCTCATGGATTACATAAATTGTCTGAATAACGGATTACATTTTTGAAAAAGTAACTAAGTAACTGAGTACATGTATGGCGTTAGATTACTCCTTACATCAAAAAGGTAATCCGAGTACTCTAATGTGTTACTTTTTAACCAAACTTTGTAACCAAACTTTGTAACATGTTACACCCAACACTGTTAACTACTAGTATACAGTACAAAATTAAGCACATTCATTTTATTGGTCATAATAGGGATCTTACACAGTAGGTTTAAGGCTCTAAAGGTTTTACTGAATGACGTATCAGCTAATTTCCAGCAAATATTGAAACTACAGTGGAACCTTGGATTACGAGCATAATTCCTTCCAGAAGTGGGCTCATGTTCAAAAGCACTCGTTAACCAAATCGTCATTTCCCATAAGAAATAATGAAAACTCAAATTATTCGTTCCACAGCCCCAAAAAATAAATACATAAAAATAATTAACACAATATATAAAATGAAAATAAAACAAATTAATCTGCACTTTACCTTTAAAAAAAAAGTACAAATAAATCCTGACAGATAAGTGTTTCCAGTGGTGCGCGCAGGCGCCGTTTGTGTGTGTGTGCGTGTGTGTGTGTGTGTGTGTGTGTGTGTGTGGAATTAGTCCCTTCCCTTCACTTAAGTTTCACAACAAACGGACACACACATAAACACGGAAACACCGTTTTAACAGGGCAAAAAGAAATCTCTCTCTGACCGGGTGTGAGCGCATACTAAGGGAACCATTGCTGTAAAGTAAACAAAAAAACAAATGAACCAGCACCTTACCTTTGAAAGGAATCGCGACAGAGCAGAGTTTCTGTGTGTTTGTGAAGCCGGGGAGGGGGTGAAAAGGCGAAAGAGCGTCTGTGCGTGTGTGTGCGTCGGCGTCAAATTACACGTACACACGCATAAGAGACGAGCAGAGTTTCTGTGTGTTTGCGTGACGCTCGGTGTAAAAATAAGAGTCGCATGCGTGATACATGATACTCGGCGCTCGTAAACTAATACTTGCTCCGTTTCCGATTAAAAATTTATTAAAAATCTTTGCTCGGTTTGTGGAACACTCGTAAACCACATTACTCGCAATCCGAGGTTCCACTGTACAAAGAGTCTCAGTGAAGTACTGTACTGTACATGCAGTGTCAAATTCCTTATCAAATTAGTCACAATTCTCCAATTCTCATGGTTCAGCCAGGGAGTAACCAGAGCTGTTTACTTCCTGGTTGAACCATGATAATTGGACAGGCTGCATCAAAGCTTCCAAACAAAAGGTTATTAAAGTGCATTAACATGAAGATATGACAAAACCTTTTGGTACACGTCTTTTTTAAGCTCGCACGTACTGTATCTATACTGTATGTGCATACTGTATTGAAATGACTTGACTTTGTTCATTGTGTCACATGTTGAAGACGACCATAGTGATGAGTGAGGTACAGGAACAGTGCATGAAGATGAACATATACACATATCCGAGTACAATATGCGTATATAGTTAATGTTCTACTCTGTTCTTTCTTTTAGTTTCAGGTTCCGAGTATGTTGCCTCTAGGTGACTTTATTAAGACAAGCTAACAAAAAACATGTTAAAAATGTTTTTGAAAGCAAAGGTCAGTTTATTTATTTATTTCTATAGTTGTATGGCTGCGCAAATGTGGCAAAATTATTATCTATTACACGGTATATGAACTGCAGTGGTTAGCACCTTCCTAAAGTGATGCAAAGAAGGACAACCAGTGAGGGGTAACAGGGTCATTGCCACCAAGTCTTACTGAAGCAGGTGGAGGGAAAAGGCTACTCCATCTGTCCATACTGATGGTTTGCAAAAGCTGTGATATAACAGACATGAAGGTCAAGTAGAGAATAAAGTGAAGGATGCTAATGAAACCCTATTCCCCCCCCCCTTTTTTGGTTCTTCGGGTGTCATTTAAAAGGTCAAAGGTGCTATAAGACGTGTGTCTCAGTGTGGGACTTAGCGGTGAAGAAAATGCCTCTGGAGTCTGAGGCTGCTGGTTTGAAGCTGGCATGTCCTTGCGCTCGCTAAGTGATGTAGAGGGAATTGGTAATGGTTTGGAGGAGGGGGCGGTTGCTGTAAATAATGCTGGCACATTCCATTAAAGGTAGGTGTTAGGCTTTTACAGCATCCCCTATTATGCAAAAAACCTACGTCAAAAGTCTCTCTTCAAGCTCCACGATGCCTTTCTTGTCTGACTCCAATCCTTGAGGGGGGGATGGGGGGTAGAAGCTGCCCAGAATCATCCAGGAACCAGGAACTTTTCGACACACAGGCAAGTGCTCATCCAAATGAGCTGCAGGATCTCAGGCTTTCGTTTTGCTTTGTAGAGCTTTTCAAGAGAGTAAGTCAAGCACAAAGACTCAAATTGGGAACGTCACGAACCACCAACCACGACACTGCTGCAGGAGCAGAGCTTTGTGGTGCTTATTGGACTTTGGTCTTAATGAACAACTCGAAACAAGACAATAAATCTTTTAGGAGGTGAGGCGCCACGCAATGTTCTCATGCTGGGGTTCAAACCAGAAACCTCTCCAGATGAGGTTCAAGACTCCATGACAGTGTTCTTTTCTCTAGAGCTTCTCAGGACGTCATGATTGTTTCACTAACCACTAGACCACCAGAGAATGAGACTGTTGTGGTGCTTATTGGCCTTTTGTCTCAATAAATGAATAAAGATAATAAACTGGTTAGTCGGAGTTTTGATTCTGAAGGTGTTTTTTTTTGTTTGCAGGCGGAAGTCCTGAGTGGAGTTTAAACCAGCAAACTCTCATCTTAGGAGGGAAGACTTCATTTCACCTTCATGTTAGTAACCCCAGACCACAGCTAAAGTAAAACACACAGACATCTCAAGCACCAGACACGGCTACGCTAACCACAACGCTGTCGTATTATTGGCTGGGGCTGTCGTGTTGTTTACTAGAGTTTTGTCTTAATGTAAAATATAATGATAAGTAAAATGTCACAACGCAAGCCTACAGAAAGCTTCGTAGGAGAGGGTGTGTGTAGCCTGTGGTCCTGGCTGGGGTTTGAACAAGCGGTCTCTCCACCCAGAGACAAGATGTCTTCCACATGAGCTACACCAACATGCTCTTAAATAGATGCTTTCAACTTCTGAAGCTGTAGTACAGTTAAAGTAAAGAGAGACGCAACAAGGGCCATCCTACATCTGGAACTGTTACATTTACCACCACACGACTGCAGGGTGGGAGAGGCGTAGTGCTTATTGATTTAGCATCATGGAGCCCAGAACCAGCAAGCTCTACACCCCAAGGCAAGCACACATCCACATGAGATATAGAAACTGGTAATAGCGAGCTTTTCTCTAGAGCTTTTCACCTACGTACTGTATACTGTATACAGTATGAAACCCTGAACAACGGCTAAACAATAACTCAGACTGCCCTAGCGCAACACGCTAGAGTCTACGACACTAATCACTACCACAGCTCAGCATCCATGCTTATTGGAATTTTATCCTAATGATAGACTCGGAGCAAAGATTTTTGTATTCTAAATTCTTGGCTTGAATTCAAACCAGCAGGCTCTCCGTCTAAAAGCGATTGCTCTACTACTGTACATGAACAACTGCGATTCAGAGCAGCCGAGTCTCGTTTTCACCTTCATATACTGTAAGCGAAAAACGTGCAGCCTGAACCAGGTACATGATAAACCAGAAACTGTGACCCTATTCAGTGCACTACCGCAGGTCAGCGACCACGTGGTGGACTTACTGGACTTTTGTCTTAATGAAAGACTTTAACAAGAAAGCACTCAGCGGAATAGGTTTAGCTTCAAGTTCTATGGAGGTTAGAGTCAGGGATGGGGTTTGAACCAGCAACCTTGCAAAACAAAGTCCACATGAGCCACAGGGTCTCGAACGAGGAGGGTATTCTGGAGAGCTTAACACCTTTTCACAAAACTAAGCACAACACACAGATCAGACGCAGCCCAGAAAGTGTCGTGCTGACCACTACATCACTTCAGGACTGCAGGGAGAATTCGATGAACGTGACGAAGAGTTCAACCAAGGCTTAAATTAGTATTTACGTATATTTAGTATATAAGAATGTTTCTGTAAATTAGCAAGATTACCTTATGAATGAAAGCTAACCGAACAAATGAGGATCAAGAGTGCTCAGTACCATGTTCACCTTCTGACCGTCTGGACAGTAGCTTCAGCTAGTGATCATGTCAACAACAACGTAGCATTTATCAAATAATTATATTTCAATCTCTTTATATTTACATTTTATGTTGTGAGATGCCAGTAAAAAAAAAAAAATAGATGAGCTATCTATGACTGGTTTCCTGACGTTAGTCAAAAACCCATTTGGTAAAACCTTTGTTTAATTAATTAGATCTCATTTATATTAATAGCAACACCCAAGGACCATCCCAACCTACAGCCAGAGATTGAACCAGCAAGCGCTTAAGTACAAGGCAACACGCATCCGGATGAGCCACAAGATCTCAGACTTTTATAGCGGTTCATAACCCAGAATGCCAAAAAATACAGTCTTAAACCAGAAATGTCAAAGTCCAGAAACTGTAACACTGACCACTACAGTACTGCAGAACAGAGCCAGGGCTGGTGCTCAAAGCAAGACAATAAAGCATTTAGTAGAAGAGGAAGTCCGCTCAACTCGAACGTCTTTGTATCCTAGAGCACATGTTTGGCCTAGAGGGGATGCACAGTCACATGAGGCACAGATGCTCACGTAAGTACTTTTTACTTTCATATTAATGGACAACAGCTCAAGGATGCTCAGACCAGGAACTACAGCCCTAACCAGTGCACCACTGCAGGACAGGCCCACCCTGCTGCCTGTCTTAATAAATGCCTCAAAGCAAGACCATAAGGCGTTTGTAAAAGAAATCCAACTCAAGGGTCATTCTGTCCTGAAGCTCTGGGTGGGACTTGACTCAGAGCAAATGCTCATCGACATGAGTCACAGGATCTTGTATTTTTCTGTAATAGAGGATTTTGTAGAGCTTTCACTTTTAGCTGCGCAACCCTGAACGTCAGCTAAAATGAAACATCCAGACTTGAACCAGGTATGTCATAACCAGTGAATGCATAAATAAATAAAACTGCAGCACTAGCCACTGCAGGACAGAACCATCCTGATACTAATTGGACTTTTTGTCTTACTGAGCAACTCAATACCAGACAATCACTGTAAATGCTCAGTAGAGGAGGTGCCACTCCTGTGCAAGGTCCCGTCTGGGGGTCAAACCAGCAACCTTTCAACTCAATTCAATTCAAATTTTTGTCCACACATAGACAGTCATACACGAAGTGAAATGCTTCTACGACTCAAGATTTCAAAAAGAAAGTTTCACTGTGAAATAGGAGAAATAAGAGAACGAACAAATTAGAAATATAAGAGAAATATGGAAAAAACTAGATGAAAAGGACAAATTTACATAATGAACAAGCAATAAAATGAACAAAAATAAAATAGTGTAATATATATATATATAGGGTAGCACAGTGGTGTAGTGGTGAGGGTCCGGGTTCGAGTTTATGCACTAACGTTGCATGTTCTCCCCGTGCTTGGTGGGTGGGTTTCCTCCCACAATCCAACATGTAGGTTAGGTGAACTGGCATTCCCAAATTGGCGTGAGTGTATACAGTATGTTTGCGCTGCGATGGACTGGCACCCTGTTCCTTGTGCCCTAACTCTCCTGGGATCGGCTCCAGGCCCCCCGTGACCCTGAATACCGGATAAAGCGGTATAGATGATGAGATGAGATGAGTGTTACTTCAACTTTAACGCAGGTGTTAAAATGTCCAGGTACCAAAGTTCTACTACAAAATTTAAAGTTTTGGTTATATAACTGTAAATTTGGGAAGATTTTGAACTCCACTAGCCATACTTTTGTTTTGCCTTCTTAATTACAAAGTTTGTTAAAGTTCACAAGAAACAGGAAAACCAACAATGCATTATCAGCCTCTTCCACCAACATAACCGGACTCACGTCTCCTGAGTGATGAACGCAAGAAACCTCTTGAGCCTCTGCTCATTTTTCTTTTGGAAAAGTTATACGTTCATAAATGTTGAAGGGTCTCATGGCTCCAAAGTTCAGCAAAAACCAGTGATAGTGATGATTCCAAGCTTCAAAGAGAAGACTATATAGCTATTTTTCAATTAAACAAACAAACAAACAAACAAACAAACAAACAAACAAAAAATGCATCTCATAAACAACCATGTGTGCCCGTGTACAATTTCTGAAAATGAGTGAAAATTTTAATGTCTCATTTTCATCGCACTGTTCAAATGTTCTCGGACGGTGGGAGGAAACCAGGTCAATTTTAGGACACCTACAAGAACATCTGCACAGAAAGGACCTTGAGCTAAAGATTGAATCAGGGACGCTGAAATTCTAAGCCGTCAATGCCACAATATAAAATGTAACAGTAAATGGATAAAAAATACAATGTGTGGGAACACTGGTTGGTAACGCTAACTGCTCTTGGTATTAATTAACATCACATCACATGTTTTTGATTACTCTACATCAAGTGTTTAATTCCTAACTTTATTACAAAATCCTCGTGAAACTACTGGATTAAAAGCGCGGTGTGACATCTTTTACTGAACAATGATGCTTTTTCAATTTTTCAACATTTTCTGTAGTTACATGAGTTCACCTTCTATGAGTTTGAGCGATGTGTGTGTGTGTGTGTGTGTGTGTGTGTGTGTGTGTGTGTGTGTGTGTTTTCACAATGGTTAACAGATTGTGTCTCACAAGTTGGATTAAATCCATTAGCTCTGTGCTGGAAGGTAGAATTTATTTACTTTTGTTTATTACGCAATTTGTTACGGTTTATATTCAGGTCCGTGTTTGCTTTACACTGAGTTACTGGTGTAATATGAAAAACTCTCAGCTGGAGGGTGTGTCAATCTCGTGTACGGACATAGTTTGTAAAAATATAAAGTAAAATAAAATAAAGTATGCACCCCCTCATTCTCCAAGAGATATACAGTACGTTCAACACACCGACACACACACACATGAATAAAACTGTATATATATATTATATGCAGGTTTACCGTCCAATACTTAATCTAACATTGACTTCCTGATTTAGAAGAAGAAAGAAGAAGAAGAAGCTCATCTGTGTGCTGAATGCACATGTGAGAGCCGGAACAAAGCGAACCTGAATTTCATTTACGGAGAATTTTAAGCAGCACACACTCATGAAGACACTCACAGAGACGCTGTTCATCACATCTGTCTGGTGGACGCATACAGATTACAGAAATAAAACACAGCTAGATTCAAATAATCACAATAAGACAACTCAATATATTGATCGTACGCCGTGAAAGGCAATGAAACAGGAGGAACTTTTTATAGATTTAGGTTTCAGGTGATAAATTGACACACTGTCTCAAAAATTATGTCCCTTAAATAATATATAGAAAAATAAAACAAAAATGACAAAACTGCAGTTTACTAGAAAACACAGTATGCACGTAAAGGAAGACGTCTAATATGCAAATAAAAATCAGCCAACATGGTGTCATTAGTTTTTAAGAAATTGCCTGAAAATGAAAAGCTGATATGCTCAGATATGGAATCCAATCCAATTTCTTTTTCTAAAAGCCTAAAACAACAACAACAACAACAACAACAACAACCTATAAAGGCTTTCAGAGAGCAGACTGGACATTGCAGCTAGAATGTTGTGAAAGCGCATGTAATGTTCATCAAATCAAAAAAAAATCACACCGAGTGATCATCTGTAAAATGTTTCAGTCTAACACAGCCATTTATGCCTTGTGTATTCCGTCCCTCATTATGGACTCATTTTCAAGCCATCATTTTTTTTATAGCCGCAGAAGCTATTTGCATGTTCCCCCCGGTAGCCCAGGAATACACCAAAGTGCACCATCTACATCAAAACACTTTTTGCAATTCATATTGCGAGCACTACGGGATAATTTGGGATTCGGGTTCTTGCGTTTTTTCTCGAGTCGAAACAGGTTTATTTCGACACGACGTGATCTATCGCTCGCAAATCCGCTACCGGTGCTGAACACGAGCAGCGAAGCAGCAATTAAGTCGGCTTCGCTATTAAATAGGATTGTCATTAGAATCACTATTGACAGCGCAATTTAGGCTGAATCCTGCAAAACAGCCCTGACTCGGAAAGCGGCCCTGCCCCATCTATTTTAGGCCGAGTGATCGATGGCTACAATGGCGTGGGCAGTGACGGGTGTGTTGTGCTCTCTCCTCAGGAGGCTGCGCCGAGGGTTAGACGAATGTATGTGCGCGGAGCACAAACGTGGCAGTGTTGACAGCATTGCGCAGTGGCTAACAGGTCAGTCGATAGGCAACGCTCTAGCGGTTGATCGATACACCGATACAGATCAGGGAAACGAGGACTTGACAAGAGGGGGATGGAGACTGCTCAGACCAACTCGATGTCATGCAGAATTCACAGGAATTCCAACCAGAGAGCGCGAGACCGCTGAATTCCGTACAAATGCGTTTTGCTAAGCGCTACGGCTAGCTGCGCGTGTCCTTTTAAGATGTTTTTTTTAAAATCCTGTTTTAGTAAAACACCACAGAAAGAAATCACGGAAAATCATCCTGTACTTCTCTGACTCAGGCCATGCGACAGTCATTTACTCATTTTAAACACGCAGTTCTAGAACAAAGGAAATATTTTTCACTTTAACTAGCGTTAGTATGCGTCGTTGACGGTTAAAGAGTTTTGTACAAATAGTTAAAAGGTTAAAGCTAAAAATAATCTGCTGATTTTGTAATGTAATGAGTGATGTTATTATTATTATTATTATTATTATTATTGTTATGATTATGATTTGAGGTTGAAGTCCACGTCCATGTCTGTGTGTCTCTCTGTACAGCAGAACTCTCTGTCTCACTTATTAATACACAGAAATCACATTCTGTAAGGTTGAGTATCTGACGCCTTGTTTACACTAAGTTGTACTTCTTTGGTGCTCAGACAAATACACTCCCTGTTCGGTAATCGGAGAGAGAATCACAGATGAGAAATGGAAAAAGTCGATCAGATAAAGATGAAGTTTTGTCTTAAAACCACTCCAGCGTGTTAAAATTCACTTCTACCACTTCAGCGCTGTTATTTCAGCCAAAGTGACAATATGAACTAATCCCAGTCAAAACATTCACTTTATCTTTTCTCATTAATATCTATTGCTGCAGGTGTTTGTTTACATTGAGACAGTAGCGCATTAGTAGATTATTTTACAGTAGATGATTAAATCCCACACATAACTGTTCATAACATCACTTTTACTCAACGTTTAGATTTCATTTACGGTGCAGATTAAACTTGAGGCAGAGATCTAAGTGCTGCAACAGTCTCATTAAATCCAGCCAGATTATGTCACAGCATCACCCAAAACTGGCTGGACAGACAGACACACAGACAGACAGAAGATACATTGGATACCACCAGTGTAAGATCCTGTAAAACTTCATAACGGCTCTAATCTGAGCTGCTGCTTGAGGTTAATCGGTGATTTCTGAGGCTGGTGACTCTAAATGAACTTCTCCTGTGCAGCAGTAAGTTTTTGGTCTTGATCTCCTGGGAAGGTCTTCATGAGAGACAGTTTCATCACGGAGCTCGATGGGTTTTTACAAACACACTCGACACACAATACTGTTCTTATAAGAAGTGTTCCAGAACAGCCGACGTTCATTTCTTATAATAACAACTGACTGTAGCCATTGTTACTAATGAATTAATTGTTAATCATTAATTAATTAATTACTAAACATTACCTAATGCCATACTGTACTGTATGTGTTAAAACAGCATTGTTTTAGAATGATAACAATATGTATTTATAGAAATCTTATATATTAGAACTGTCAGAATGTAAATGTTTTTTTCTAACAACTTAATCTCTATGTGGTAGTGCACACATTAGTTTACAGCAGGTCATGTAGATTAATGCAGTGCACATGCCAGTGTTCCCCGATAACCTGTGCTGCAGCACCCAAGTTGCAGCACTTGGCAGTAGTGTGTACGGGCCACGGGTGCGTCTGTACCTTTGTACCTGCACTTGACAAAAGAAGAGCTCACTGAAATCATTCTCCTGCCTGGAGCGAGAAGTTACAGAGGAAGTGCAATTACATGCATAACACCAAACGAGCTCATGATTAGTGAGGGAGACGTCTCTCTCTGTGTGTGTGTGCGTGTGTGTGTGTGCGTGTGTGTGTGTGTGTTCGTGTTTACAAAGTCTACATGTCTTGTAGAGTGTTTAGGAGAGTGTTTTGTGAGTGAAGCTACATTTTGCTAAGTGCTAATTAGCCTGATGTATGAAGACATTTTCGGACACCTTGTATCATAATAATAACTCTCAAGGGGATGGTTCTGTAGAAAAACTACCCACAATGCAATTACAACCAAAAATTGCATTATTTTATTAGAATTGAAGTCCAAAGTCCAAAGTCACTTTATTCCTCTTTAAAACCAATCAGACCGTGCCTTTAAGCCATTTATAGTTCATCCATGTGGTGGAACATCTGCAAGACTTGAGCTCTTGTTATCATTTATGTTTAAGTAGCAAAAAGAAAAAGAAAAAAAAAAAGTCAATCCGTCATCAGACTCAATGTTTTTACTCAAGTGAAGTTTACACAGTTTGCAGTGGTGGACAGACTATACAAACACAACATAGAGATATCGCAGGTCAAATAATACTCAAGCTCACAGTATCCTTTAAATTCTATCAAAAGATTCCATTTGCGGATGGCCGTATTACCTCTTCAAATGCTGAACACCGCTGTGATTATAGTAACACAACACCATGCAGAAATGTAGTGAAGTACAGATATTTGCTGCAGGATGTAGTGGAGTGAAAGTGAAACGTATACGCTAATAAAACTACTTAAGTAAAGTAAAGATGTGTGAAATGTGTCATTAATTACAGTATGTTAGGGTTACGTGAGGTTTAATGTCGATTTATTTCATATTTTATTTAATTCACATGTCTTTTCCAAATGTTTCAATTGTTTTTATATGCAAAAAATATGATTACAGTGTCGGAAATATAAGTATAAATAAATAAATAAATAAATAAATAAATAATATGATAATATTGGTAATATTTCAGATGGCTGAAACGGATTATATGCATTTACATTAATTCCTATGTGAAAATACAAAATTTAGCCTTAAGGACTCACCTCTGGAATTGATTACATTTATATTCTAAGCTACCAGTGTATCTTTATTCCAAAATTTATGGATCTGATTGCAAATATTGAACACTATTTTGTCTGAATGTTTTGGAACATGTGAGGCTACTCTGATATATTTAAACAGTGATGCAAATTACAGTTTATTTACAAATTAGAGTTTAAATTTCAAATGGAAAATGTACCTGTACATATTAAATATAAATGTTAAATACAAATGTAAAATTTTATGATATAATATAATCGCATCATTCATGTGCTAACTGACCCCGGTCTCTTGACGTGCGTATCTGGTAGCTTCAACAGATATATATATATATAAAACCCTAACCCTAGATATATCAGATATATATCTAATATATATA
>QMIH01000321.1:304229-380937 GCA_003987875.1 Clarias batrachus
AGATATATAGATATATATATATAAACTATAGCATGTTTTAGCATGTAAAAAGCAAGCACACTTCTTTAAAGAATAATAAATAAATAAAAAACAGTCTGTGACTGCCAAGATCAACATTTAATTAAATCTTTTTTCTGCAAACATGTCATCTAATCAAACGGTGATAACATTGAAATCCAGGCTGAATAAGGCCATAACTAGCGCTGCTAATTTAACATTAGTTTGAAACATTAGTCTCAAATGTGAAAAGACAGAGAAACCGAAGTAGATGACTATAAAAGTATATATGGATATTATTCTATATTAAAGGAGAAAGTGGCAGAGAACCAGCTTAGCTATCCGTTATATAAACACCTTATTTTCATCTTTTGTACATTTGTAATTGAGACTAATTTCAGAGGCAAAAAAAAATCAAAAATCAAATGTAGAACATAACGTTAAGATATAGATTTAACAAACATTATAAATTACTTTTTCTATTTATGATTTACACTGAAATTGTGACATGAATCTCAATCTATATATATAAAAGAAAATCTCAAATGTTTTAAAAAAAAACTGTTGTATAGATTTTTATTTTTTTAAAATAATTTAAATTTTTTTTACATTTTGCATCCTATACAAAACCTCATCAAATTTTAATGTTGTAGTTGATTACCATCTCACGGATGGCCGACATTGGCATGGGAAGCAACAGCCACGTCCAACGTGACCAGGTGATACATTTAATCCACAGCCAGAGGACACTGTGCATAGATGATCAAGAGCAGGAGAAATCTGTCAGTCAAGCTCAGGTAGCTCGTAGAGCTCAGCCAGAACCGCGCCCGGAGGATAATGTGACAACCAAAAATAATCAAACTTAAAAACATGTTAGTCAAAGCCCACTCTCTAATTAACTCAGAGAAACCAAGGAATGGAGAGAGATCAGGCTTTTAGATCAAGAGACAGACTTGGAGTAGTGGGGGAATGGGAGGATGAGGGGGGGGGGGCGCAAAATGATGTCATAACTTGTTTTTGCTTCCCAGTTATTGGTGTTCTTTTGGCTGCTCGCGTCAAGGGGTCGCCACAGCGGATCATCCAATCTGGATACAACTTGGCACAGGTTTCACATCAGATGCCCTTCCAGATTCAATCCTCTAATTCTACCCGTGCTCGTGACCAACACTAAGTACATCCTGCATCCAATGGCTAAGAATCAAAGGCAGGACTTCTGCATTGGAGAACAAGAATACTACCACTGAGCCACCACTAACCCTTTCTGTTAATCGAGGACAAAGTTTTTTTTTTCCCTTAGTAAATGAATTTGTGTGAAAACTCACTCACTCACTCACTCATCATCTATACCGCTTAATCCTGTATTCAGGGTCACGGGGGGCCTGGAGTCTATCCCAGGAGACTTAGGGCACATGGCAGGGTACACCCTGGACAGGGTGCCAATCCATCGCAAGGCACAGACACACACACATACACTCACTCACTCATTCACACACTACGGGCAATTTGGGAACGCCAATTAGCCTAACCTACATGTCTTTGGAATGTGGGAGGAAACCCACCAAGCACGGGGAGAACATGCAAACTCCATGCACACAGAGACGGGAATCGAACCTGGACCCTGGCGGTGCAAGGCGACAGTGCTAACCACTACACCACCTGTGTCAAAAAATAATAAATCGAAAAGGGGGCAAATACTTTTTCACGGCTCTGTATAGCACAATGTTGGGTGTAGAATTCCGTCTGATGCATGACGATCGATAACCTTTTGTGCCTGCAAATAATAATTTGATGAAACGGGTGAATGTCTGAAAATGTCATTTATCTCATTTTGCTGTGAAACTGTCATCTACTGTGTTTAAGTATTTCAGTGCTTGAATGAAGGATATATTTACTCTACTTCTCCACCTTTCTTTATTCAGACATACTCTCATCGCATCATCTCATGTCTCAGGCTTCTCTCTCTCTCTTTATTTCCACAGATGGTTAGATGCACAATGATTTATATGTTAAGTTGGCACCACCATCCATAATGGCGGGAGATTCATGGAAAAATCTTGGTGAGTGCGGCGTTCCTGCTGCGCCCAGAACGACTTCCTACTGATCTCATCAAGGCTGCTACTATCGTCTCTGTGGTTCACCAATCCCAGCAATTACACACACAGCTGACTCTAACCTTTAGTTACCATATGGAACATTAACAATGTTCATCACTGGCTCAAAACGATATTTTTTCCCCTTTTTTTTTTTACCTTTAGTCATGAGATGGATTACAACCACGGTTTGCTTCGATAAAAATTTTAAAAGATATATTGGTAAAGCCAGATTCCATGTGGGATCATGAATTTGTAATGGCGTTTTGGAGTTTTAAATAAGCCCATATCATTGTATATGAAAACAATCACTCGTTTTCAGAAATTTAAAAGCCAGAGAAACCTTTAACAGTAAAACAAGTCATCATCACATTTGTAATGAACACAATGTGATACTGTTTATATTTGAGTCTAATATTTGAATAATGCAAGTACTAGACTCAACTATGATCAGTTTGGTAGCAAAACAAGATAAATCCCATTTATTGACGTTTTAAAACAACAGAAGCTTTTCTGTTCTCTACATCCTGTTCTCCAGTTCCTGAACTCTATTATAACCTCAGATAACCATACTGTAGATTAATATTTTTATATTACTTAAGATATAAGCAATGTCCAGCACATACCTGTATACCTATGATTACAACTACCAAAGTGAAACTGAAATTGGAGGAGAGTAGAGAAGGAAACTGATGATGCTTTGCAAACCGACCATTTTTGTGTTGCTTTCAACAATCTTTATGATTAAAAAGGTTTTACGTGCAACAAAACATAACTGTTTTCCCTGTTCCAACTTGCTGCCAGGCAAGGCAAGTTTATTTGTATAGCACATTTCATACAGAATGGTAATTCAAAGTGCTTTACATAAAAGAGAAGAAAATAATGATAAAATGAAATGGAAAACAATGGCAATAAAACTAAAAAAATTAATAATAATATATTTATAATATAATATAATATAATATAATACAATAATAACAATAAAAAAAATAATGTAAAATTTGATTAAAGATACAAATGCTGTGAGTCATAAAAAAAAAACACAGCATATTAAAGCATATAGGTTGTTGTAGTTGTTTAAATAAATATTCAACTAATATATTATTATAAATCAACCTGTATAGTTACATGGCCACAAACACATCTTTAGACTGATTTATCCCTTGTGGCAAAACTGTAGGAGGTAGAGTTATAGATTTTTGGAAAAAGAAAATTCTACAGAATACACATGGATTGCCATATTTGTAGTAATATTTTGCCATTTTTGATTTTTAAAAACTTTTGTAGCAAAAGATTCACTTTCTAATACTTCTTAATTCTTTTTTTTTTTTTGGGGGGGGGGGGGTCTGTTTTATCAAAACTTTCAAAATGGAGATACCTCATTTTGCTTTAAAACAATAATAATTTAGTTTTTTTTTAAAATTATTTTAATAAAGTTTTGAAATGATAAAATAACTTAGGTTAATACATTCTCATATTTAGGGGGAAAATTCCCCCATCTTACGGTACATGCATTTTATGAGCATCACATATAACACCTAGTGACGTCGTTTGTGGAGGCTAAAATGTTATAACTTTAATACAATACGTTAACATGTGTAATCACCTGATTACAGTTTGGAAATTATTGAGGTTTGGATTAAACCTTATCAAAGCAAGTGAACCATTATAAACAAGCTATCAACCTTAAAAATTCAGTCCTCAATATTTTCATAATGATGTAATTTTCATCCAAGTTCACAATCACAGACTTCCTAGGGTTAGGGAACCACGGCTAAACGTTCCTTGCACGCTGATCTAAAATGTTTTTAAACTCTTACTTTCTGCCAGGTTTCAGGCTTTGTATACTTGCATCCTTGTTATCTAGTGTAGGACGGTACATTTGATCTGCTTACTGTTTGTAGGAAATTGTGTCAGATCACAGTGGTACGGTTTGCTCCATTTCATCTGAAGGATACATGTTAGTCGGGGCAGATGGTATAAATGAGCTAGCAGCGTTAAGCTCCTGTGTCTTACACAAAACAACAACAACAAAAGAGTTTGTAGAACCAAGAACAACCGCATCATTAATGGTTCGAAGAAGCCGTTGTCTTTTTAGATCTGCTGATCAGTGACGGTAAAGTCAGGTGATTACACGGAATGTGTTATAACAGTTCAGCCTGCCATATAAAAATATACAATAATCACACACAACGTGACTATGTGTTACATGTGAAGCTTGTGGGATGCATGTAAGATTGATGGAATTGTTCATTTATATATGAGAATGCATTAAGAAAGAAAACATGCCGCACAGTAGATTGTGCTGTGCAGAAAACAGCATGCTCCATATGTAGAGCAGGGCATGATGGGAAAACACTACCGTGCACATTGGGTGAGCAGTGACCCATTTGTAGACTTACATCTGTGTCTCCAAAAGTTAGGAATACTTCCTACTGACGATCACATTAAATCTAATGCATTATGCATTAAAACGCATTTCCATTAGAATACATTTACATACACCACAAACAGATTTTACACAATATTAACTTTATATCTTTAGGGGTTTGTGAATCCCTGCATTATTCTAAATCACTAAAGCAATCATCACGCAGTTCAGTCTTTCCCCTCGTTGCTTGTTTCAGCTCCTCATCACCTACCTTCTCCACGTTCTTCGCCGCGCTCCCGCTCTCCACCTCTCGCTCCTGATGAGGACGTGCTTCTCCACGGTACACTGGGAACGAGAAGTGAGAATCTCAGCTGGAGCTGTGGGCATTACTGACTCACTCTGCAAACTCTCTCACACACAGAGAGGAAAAAACAACAACAAGGCAATCACTATTAATATATTTACATATACACACAGTACATACTGTACAATACAGCGATCACATAACATTAACACTGATTATCAATTACTGTATGTACCAGTAAACTGGTTATAGGATCACGTGGGGAACAAACGCCAGCCTGCCTGGTCCGCTAGCCATGATAGAAAGGCACCAGAACATCCAGCGCACCACAGTTGATGCCAACAGAGCCCAAGGTCGCCAACCTGACCTCCAAACGTGGCAGATCCCAATCCGATCAAGCTCCTCTGGGCTGCACCAGACAAACAAGTCTGATCCATGGAGGATCCACCTCGCAACTCACAGCACCCAAAGTATCCCCTGAGAACATCCTGGCACCACACACCACAGCACCCCCTAGAGGTCTCGTGGTGTCATGCCAGAGCTGCTCCACTGGCAGGAAGGTATCATGTTTTGCGTGATATGTTTATGGCGGAATATGAGCACACCAATCAGCCATAAGGTTAATACCAGATTGTGTAGGTCCCTTTGTGCTGCCAAAACAGCTCTGACCTTTTGAGAGCTTCACGAGATCTCTGAAGGCATGCTGCGGTGTCTGGCACCAAGACCTTACCAGCAGATCCCTTAAATCCTGTAAGTTATGAGATATGGCCTCCATAGATCAGATTGGTTTGTCACTCACATCCCTCAGTTTCCTGATCAGACTGAGATGCCGTAAAGGTGTTCTTGGTCTGCCGTAATGTTTAGAGAAAGGTACGAGTCAAAGTAACACCCACATGAATACCAGGACCCAAGGTTCTCCAGTAGAACATTGTCCAAAGCATCTACTTCCATCTGATTGCCTTTTTCCTCGTAGCGCAGCCTCGTTATTAATCCCTCGAGATTAAATGTTTGCCTGATGTAAAAGAAATCATGATTCATCAGACGTGGTCATCTTCTGCCATTGCTCCATGGTCATGGTTTGATGCTCATGTGCTCATTAGACACACTTTTGTCAGTAGACAGGGGTCACCATGGGCACTTTAACCTGCCTGAGGTTATTACACAGCACGCTGAGATACTCCTCGTGTCCCGAGACCTTTCTATCAGAGCCAGCGTTCACTTCTTCGGCAATTTGTGCTGAAAATCTTTTCAGTGGGATCACACCACATCATGGAGCCTTGGACACCTATGACGCTGTAGCTGGTTCCCCGGTTATTCCTCCTCAGGGGAATTTTGGTAGGAACCCCCCCCGCGCCCCCTGATAAGACCTGACAATTTGGAAAAAAAGCTGTGACCCGGTCGTCTAGCCGTCATAATTTGGCCTTGTAGTTCAAAGTAGTTCAGCTCCTGGTGCTTGGAAATCGTTCCCTGCTTTAAACAAACCGCATTTGAGAAGTGATTGTTCACTCGCTGCCTAATCGCTGCCACCACTTGACAGGCGCCATGGTAACGAGATAATCAATGCTATTCACTTCACCTGTCAGTGGTTTTATTGTAATGGCTGATTGGTGTGTATGGATTGGATGAATACAGTTACTCTTAGTAAATGTAAATGTAAGTGTGTGCTCCTGTATGAAATGGCAAATCCATATTCTAGTGGTATTTCATAGCTGATGTTGCTAATGCATGCAAAAACGCATATATGCATAGACTCACATTTCATGTGCAGGGAGTAAAAAAAACAAGAGAGAGAGAGAGAGAGAGAGAATGACATCGTTGCTTTTGAAATAGACTGGAAATGGCATTTTTTAAATGTCTTCTTGTACAAGAGCAATTTTCCAAATCATTTCCATCAAATGCGATTTACTCAGCCTAACAGGGTTTAAAACTCGTCTAAAGCATCAGTGTGAGGCTGGTAACAAAAGGGAGAAAAGAAAAAGAGGAAGAAAAAGCATAAACGGAATTGGAACACATTGCATTTTACATACTATATGAAAGGAAAAAAAGATATAATAACTTTGTGTTTTGCACAATAAAGGCTACGGTTTTGAATAATACACACGTTGCATGCATTACATCTGCCTACTTGTATCTTGGGCCTCATTCAGATGAATATATATATATAAAAAAAGACACACAGACCCTTTCCCTCTATTAAAAAAAAAAAAAGGTACATCCATATGACAGCATATCTCTCAAACCACATGAGCAACATGAGCATGCCAGACCAAAAGGTGGTGATAATGAGTCATACAATTGGACGCCAAATGCACGAAGAGCCTGGAGAGAATACAGACACCCAGAATGCACTCTGGCAGCTCTGCTGGCCCGTTTATCAGATCCACCTACCGTACCTAGCACTTGTAGGTATACTTACTAATTACAGACTGCGTCTCGGGCTGGCAGCGGCGCCGAGGTGTTTATAAAGTCTCAGCAGCACTGCTCTACCCGATACACTCGTACCCACCCCAGTCACGCACCGCCATGTGCTAAGAAAAATCCTCCACCCAAATAGGCTTAGCGGCTCAGACGCTCATTCCTCTTCCGCTGATGGACAGGACAGACGAGACGCCGACTGACTGCGCATCGCAACAGATGGCCTGCTACAGTACATACGTTTGCATTATTTAAAAAAAAAAAAAGATTAATACAGACTATAATGTAATGATTTGTCAAGGAATGTGTCAAAAAAAAAAAAGGTAGTGTTTTAATTAAGCATGTGGTTTCTGTAAGAAGGAGAGACAGCCAGGAAGGCACGGGGAGGAGAAGGGACGTGTCTCATATGCGAGAAGTAATTTGGATGAGATTATGTGTTATAATTGAGGTCCTACAAACACTGTTGGAATGAATAATTGGAAGACGTGGGTGCGACAATGCAGAGAAGAAGACAAGGCGTAGAAAAGGAATCCAAGAAATGTGTAAAGAAGTGTCAAACATCGGGTCGAGGGACGCGGCAACTCTAGGGACTATAGCGGGCAGGAACGTGCAGTAAGTGGGGGGTTTTTCCATGAATTCTGGTATCAACTAAATAGATTAGAGGCATAATAACCGGCCTGCGAGTGGTGCAGCGGTGAAGTGTTCAAATCCCAGGTGAAGGTAGGACGCGCGCCTCGAACCTCACGCCACCGCCAAGCAAACCAAAAAAGTGTGTATTTTATATATGTAATTAAAATCAATAAAAAAATAACCGCTGTTTAATTTCCCACTCAGTTACAGCGAGTGTCGTAAAAAAAAAAAAAAAGTCAGTTAATTATTTAGTAGCCAATTTGTGGATTTTTATACAGCCCTTAAGTTTTACTATTACAACTAAAAAAAAAACAACAACAACAACAACAACAGCATTACACAGTACGCATTCAGTATTATTAACTTGCTCAAGTCTCTTTAGTGCAAAATGGACCTCTTTGCCTTTAATATCCAAGATCCATCGATATGGAAAAAAAACCTCAATTATTTAAATAAAAAACAATTAATAATAATAATAATAAAAAAATTATCTCATCGCACTTCTGTTCTGCTGTTCCTTCACACTTGATTTTTTTTTTTTTTCCGGACCTGGCAGCACACATTTTACATGTCAGCCTACTGGAAGCAGCCAAAATCCCAACGTAACTAAAAATCTAACTAAAAATAACAATTTGATTATTTTTGACTTTTTGCATTCATCGACATGATGTGACGTCCCACTGCAACTCTGCTTAAAACTCTTTTGATGTTCTGCCTCTAAAGCAAAACATATAGAAAGACCTGGAATGATCAGGATGCTTCAGATTTACCGTGCTGATCATACCATTACGATCTGTCCTCTGTTTTGTTTGTCGCCATCTGATTGGTCAGGAGGTAAAAACACTGCTCTTGACCTCTCTTGCCGGAAAATGTTGACTTTTTTCCACCTAAATGTATATAACTGGAATATCTTGTTATAGGATTGTCTAACCCTAACCTTTTACCTAACCACATACTCAGGACGGTTCCACTCGATGACCATGAAGATGTGACTTCAAACGCTCAATATTTTAGGACAAAAACAGTTTTGTCTCCAACAACCAAAGTCGTCTTTACATTAACTCTTTGAACTTTCAGCCTCATAGCAAATGCTGTATCTATTCTGATTTCACCCAAATGACGATGCTGAGTCTGGTTCCTCTCAAGGTTTCTTCCTCTTCTCATCTCAGGTAGCCTTTCCTTGCCACCGTCACCACTGGCTTGCTCAACTCAGTCTTTTCCTTACATTTTTATTCAAGTTATTTCCAAATCCAATTTGTGACAATGAATCTCTATAGAAATAAAAATGTAATTGAATTGAATTAAAGGTGCTAAGAGACCCAACGTTGTCCATCGTGTTCGGTAAATCACACAGAACCTGCAAAGTTGGCGACAAGCCGCCTCAGCATGTGCTTTCACAGAGCACTCCGCCACTTTGCAATTAGACAGGACATTACATTTCACACAACAACATGGAAAATCTGGCGTGGTGTGTTACTGTACTGTAGATGTGCGTTGGAAACACCATGCACGGCGTCGCTTTCCGAACAACAAGTGTGCTAAGTGCTAATGTGCTCTTGCTAGCATTTACAGTACTGCGCTCACCAAGTGCGGCACGTTGCTCAGAGGTCACTGTCTTACGAGAAGTGCAAAACAACTTGAAAACAAAATAACAAATTAAAAACCACAATAACAAAACCCAAAACAAAATAAAACATTCAAAAACAAAATAACAAATTAAAAACCACAATAACAAAACCCAAAACAAAATAAAACATTCAAAAACAAAATAACAAAACCCAAATCAAAATAACAAAACCCCAAACAAAATAACAAAACCCAAAGCAAAATAACAAAACCCAAAACAAAATAAAACATTCAAAAACAAAATAACAAAACCCAAATCAAAATAACAAATTTGTTATTTTGTTTTGCGTTTTGTTAATTTGTTTTTGGTTTTGATATTTTGTTTTTGAATTTGTTATTTTGTTTTGGGTTTTGTTAATTTGGTTTGCACCTCTCGGCCGTTCAGAAAAGGTAGGTATAGTTTGCGAATGAAATTCTTACCGCTGATTGGACGAGACACCTGTCACTCAAGATATACAGGAAGTACTGTAGCGGCGGTAGATTCGTGTGTGTATGAATGTGCAAACATGTACTGTCCTTATTGTGGTTTCAAATATGGTGTTCTGCCAAATTTTTGCAGTTCTTGTGGAAAAAATCTTTTTCTTTTAAAAGAGACACAGCAGTTCGCAAACTAATCTTTATACCGTGATATGTCATCAGCATATCCAAAATCACGGCATACGAATGTCCGTCCTCAAAGTAACGTTGAATAAATTCAATTTCCTTGAGTTTCTAATGAAAAATGTAATTATTTTCTTAGTTTTGCACAGCGAAAATTTTTTTAATGAAGCAGAACACACAAGAAACAAAGTTAGAGACACAATTTCCTACTTCCTGTTTATCTTGAGTGACAGGTGTCTCGTCCAATCAGCGGTAAGAATTTAATTTGCAAACTATACCTACCTTTTCCGGTTCGTATCTGACTGGCCGAGAAGTGCGACACAAATGAACAAAACCCAAAACAAAATAACAAATTCAAAACCAAATTAACAATTAGTTTCGGGTTTTGTTATTTTGTTTTCGGATTTGTTATTTTGTCTTTGAATGTTATTTTGTTTTCGGTTTTGTTAAGTTGTTTTGCACTTCACGGCCACCGTACTGTCTTCCCAATTCACTGCTTATTTCAAACTGATGAGGTGCTCAAAAAACATACTGCGTTTGAGTCCCGCCTTTATGCACTAGGATGGGAGTATTTAAAAAATTTTTTTTAGTCGTGTCCAATTCCTCCCCGTCACTAGGGGGCGCTCCCACATTAAGCTGATGGAGAGCCTGTAGAGCCGTGAATAATGTGGGAGCACTAAGTACCTCTCATCCCTTCTTTCTGAGAGAGCTCGGCCAATCATCTCTCTCTAGACCTTCGACTGCGAGAGGTTACAGCATCACCCGGGAATCGAACCCGCGATCTCCTGATGATAGGGCGAGCGCTTTACCACTGCGCCTGAAACTAAATATTTTTTGATGCGATCCGGAATGAAATGCCTGGCACTGCTGATCTTAGTTAATCCTTCAGGTCATTGGTTTTGGATTTGGGTTTTTGTACTATGGTATCTGATATCTACAGTATAGGTTACCTCTGTTCCTGGATAAAAGGCTCGACGACGACGAAAAGCCCCGATACCGTGCCCCCAGAACACCAAGGCGCAAAGATGGAGCAACGTTCCCTCCTTGACTCACAGAGCATTTTCCTACTCCTGACACTCACGGGTTTTCAATGTTCTCTCGTTACCTGGGGCGATATATACTGTATATAATGCTCTCTTGATGTGTGGTGGTTTGGGTAAATGTGCTACTTAGCTGCTGAAATTCGATCTGGAAAGTGGATGCCCCCCCTGAGATGAGGTCCCTGATGTTTTCAGATGAGATAAATAATAGCATCTGCTTATCATACACAGTACATTTTTATACATTTGAACCAGAGTCTAATCCTGAAAATGAAAAAAAAATCAACTCCACATTCAGCTGCTTTTTTTTTTTTTTACCCCCTAATGGTGCATTTTTACATTTTCTTAGTGTTTGTCATTCTGTGATATTATTTTATACATGGGAAGGTTAAAACGCTCCACAAATCATGCTGTTCACAGCCTTATTTCCATAAGTAAGGGGTTGCTCGCAAACATAATTCATAGGAATAAGACTGGGAAAGTAATCACACTCGCAACGTCCCAGAGAGTGTACCTAATAATATTATATTATAGGCTGTGAGTGTGGGGTGTAATGGCTGTAAACAACTGAAGAAGAAAAAACACACACACAAATGAACTCACTAATGTCCTTAAATGATAAATAGTTTTTAAATCACTGAAAGTTGGCAATCCTGAACTCTGAGTAAAACCACTAAAGTGCGAGGTTTATGCGTTTCTAACATAGGCTTGCATACGACACCATAATTACAAGTTGAAAGCTGTTAAAATGTAGATAAATACCAATGTGTACATTTACATAATGCCTTTATAAGGGTTGTAATTAGGTACACCTTGCTTCTACTGGGAAGGACACTTTTGCCTTCAGATCTGATTCCACAGGGTGCTGGAGACATTCCCTGGCGATTTGAGAGCATCACGCCGTCACCACCACGTCCCAAAGGCGCTCTATTGGATTGAGATCCAGTGACTGTGAGTACAGTGACCTGACTTAGGTAGGAGTTTAAACCATGCTCAATTGGTACTAAGGGCAAGAGCCACAGCATTCCACCACCACAGGCCTAAACCGCTGATACAAGACAGGATGAACTCATGCTTTCATGTTGTTTACACCAAATTCTAACCTGACCAGGCAACATTTTCCCAATTTTATTGTTTATTGTTACATTTAATTTCATGGCATTTTATCCAGAGTGTTGCTCAAAGGGCCAACAGTGGCAGTGGTGGTGGGGTTTGAACCTATGACCTTCCAATCAGTAGTCCAACACCTTATCCACGAAGGTTCCCCTTATGTGACAGGTGAGCCGCACCCAGCTTGCTCTTCTGCTGCTGTAGCACATCTGCCTCAAGGTTCGACGTGTCGTTTGTTCAGAGATGCTCTTCAGCTTACCTCGGCTGTAACGAGATGTTTTTTTCATGACTGTTGTCTTTTTATCAGAGATATCTTGAACCTGTGCCGGCTCCTTTTGTAGGTGTTGGAATGAACTTCCTCTAAGATGTCCGTACAGCCGAGTCACTGGCGAGCTTTAAGCGCTGACTAAAGACCTGTCTGTCACTTACAGTATATATTTGGGTTAACTCCTCCCCAAAAAACCCTTTCCAACAATGTTCCACTGATGTTTCTTATAGTTAGTAACACAGTAACCCAGTGCAAGTATCTATCCAATGATGGAAACTTGATTAGGGCCAAATATGCCTAAATGTAAATGACCCAGTCTGGCCGTTCTCTTTTGATCCCTGGAACCAACGAGGCATTTTTAAACCACTGGATATTTTAACCCTAAAGAGGCTTGTGCATGAAAATCCCAGTAGATCAGCAGTTCCTGAAATATTGACCAACAATCATGCCACATTCAGAGTGATTTAAATCACCATTCTGATGATCGGAGATCCATTCCATTCATAGATCCTTTCGCCCGTTGAGATGTTTTCTGTTTTTCTCACCACTCTGTAACATTAAAGATGTTGTGTGAGAGATCAGCACCTCCTGAGATGTTCAGCCCGGGTCACCTGGCACTAATGACCGTCTCATGGTCAAACATTGGTCTCATTTGGACGTTTGATTTCATTATTAACTGAAGCTCTTGACTCGACTCGACTCGACTCGGCTCGACTCGACTGCTGCCACAACCGGTACAGGTGTTGCTAATAAAGCGGCCGGCAAGAAAAGAAGTTAAAAACTAAACAACCTTCCCGCACATTTTGATTGTCTTTGTTCACCCCATTTGGATTGATGATGATTTGTAATGTTGCTCATTAATAGCCTTGAGCAAGAGGGTCTTTTGATTGTCTTTTTGATTGTGTTTTTGCGGTGCTACTGAACATTCTCTGTATCTAACTAACTGTTTCTCTAGATTCTGTTTTTGCTCTCAGCGTTTTCAACCATTTCAACTGCAAAAAACCTTTCAATTTAATGCTTGGAAATACCTAATAAAGCTGTCTGGAACTACAAAAGGAGTGAACCGAAAGCCTGATCAGTAGCACTGAGAGCGGAGAAATAAACCCCGGATCAGTTGATGGAAGGACGCGGTAAGGGGTGGGGTCGAAGCCCGGGGCTGACAAACTCATAAACGAAATAGAAAAAGCAACACTGTTCCAGATGACATTTTTATTGATTGGTAGAGAAATAGCCCTGCCGCTTGACATTGCTAATCTCTTGGGCTGTGATATCCACTGAATGCTTGAGTGTGTGTGTGTTGTGTGTGTGTGTGTGTGTTCAGACATGTCGAGCCAGCTTGTCGAAGCTTGTGATAAATTCATTGTTTTCACGTGAACATGAGGTACATGGAGGTTCTTGGCCTGTCTTCAGTAGAAGAAAAGAGAACGTGCACACACACACACACACACACACACACACACACATGCATACACAAACAGATATGCATGTGTATTTTACGGTCTTGTTGACAGAAAAGCCATCAGAAGGATAGAAATGTAGAGAGAGAGAGAGAGAGAGAGAGAGAGAGAGAGATGTATTTGAATGAATTTTAGTTCTTTGGTTCCATTTTCCCCTCAAATTCAATTATCCCCATTATGAAATTGGTTTCTTTGCTTTTAATTAAAGCTTTGGCAACAGTCTTTAAACTTCAATCCTTGCCAATAAAGCTATTTAGCAGCAGAATCTGAAATACTCCAAAAGCGAAGCAAATTTAAAATAAATGCATGAAGCGCGAAGAGAGGAAGAAGGCGGACGCGGCGTGAGAGAGCTGAAGGACAGAAGGTGAGCAGAATGTGAGGGATTAACTCCCCGTGTGTGTGGACGGTCAGGTAGCATCTCAGGACGTCTTCCTGTTTCCTGTTTAGGGAAAGCTGACAATGAATCAGCACACTCGGTACTGCCAAAGCTCTATGTAGTCATACTGCAGCCAGTACCACACACAGGGCTACAGGATGCACACACACACACACACACACACACACGGACACACACACACGGACACACAGTGTCATATATTTTCTGTCTGTGAAGGAGATGGTGAGGAGAGAGAGAGAGAGAGCAGAGTGAATGGATAGTAGATTACATGAAAAAGCATTCCAGCTGCGTCAGCACCACAACCCTGAGCAGGGCTACTGCCGATAAATAAATGAAAAGGGCTTCTATCTGCAACGCATGGCAGAGATGATGAACAGAGAGAAGAGGAGATAAGGAGAGGATGAGAGTGGGTGAGAGGAGAACACAAGAGGAGGGATGCCAAGGCCACACACAGGGAGAGCCACATGGCAAAAAAAACTGTGTGCTGTTCATTCGCTTCACCATGCAGAGAGCTCCAACAGGGTCATCTGGATACAGGCACAGTATGGGCGCATTGCTCTTACAGGGAGAGAGAGAGAGAGAAAAAGAGAGAGAGAGCAGGTTTTCAGGGCTACAACTTGATTTATGTTTAGTATTTATCATATATTAAAATTCAAACATCCTTGGCGGAATTCTACAAGGCTCTGGATTTGTACAGAAAAGATGAGCATCCTTCTTCCGAGAGATATTTCAGTTCCTCCAGTTGGTGTTTTGAAGATGACGACTCCTTTTAATACGACGCCTCAAAGTATCCCATATGGTCCCATTAAAGCACCCAGCGAGCGCTTGTGGAGACGGCTTTGCAGAGAGAACTTCAAATGGAACGGAATCATCATCATCATCATCATCATCATCATATGATATACATAAGCAGTGTTGTAATGTAACAAAATATAAATACCTTGTTACTGTGATGCAGTCGAGTGTTCACATACTGTATGTGTACGTGTATTTTTGGCAACTTTCACTTTTACTCCATTACATTTGCTAAATAAAATGTGTACTTTTACTCCGATACATCTCCTCGCTACTCGTGACAGCACCCGTTCATCGAGCATCACAAGCCTTTCAGATATGGAACAGGACAGCTAACATATAACATTAGCCAGATATCTGAAACTAGGGACGCTCCGATCAGGATTTTTGGCCGATACCGATCACCGATTACAGGGTCTACTCGAAGCCTTAGCATGTAGCATTATTTATTAAACTATCTCTAACAACAATGTAAATTGAGTATTGAAATTACAAGAAGAGGAATATCATGAATTGACAATTGTATTTATTGGCCAGCAACATGTGCAACACGTCAACTTAAAACATAGCAGCCTGTGCTTGGTTAGTACCTGGGAACAGCTTAGTGCTTGACAAATACAACTTTCCTGGAGATTGTATAAAATGTAATAAAATAACAGACAAGTGGGACGTGAGTCACCGGACGTTCTGCAAGGACCGAAAGCATCCGCGAGGAAAAAAAAACATTTAAACGTTTAATTTTTTCGCGCGGAAAAATGGAAACGTAATCACAGCACCAAAACTCGCACTTACGGCCACTGAGTGAAACCGCGGAGGTGAGATAGGGGAAGATACCGACAGTTGAGTGGACGGCGGCGCGCGAGTTGCTGAGCTCTCCCGCTCTCTTAGCGCTAGCCAACTTTGAAAACTGCTCGTGTTCCAACCTTTAAATGTCTGATGAGGTTCGTGGTGTTAAAATGCTTTGGCTGCTTCCCGCCTCCAAGTGGAATCGTCTTGTTACACAGGTTGCCGATTGCTAATGTATTGTCTTTTTTACACAACACATAGAACTGCCAGTCTGGTGAAGCCCTTTTAGCAGCGCGCAAAAAAATTGTCTCACGGGTTTTGCGTCATCTGATCGGCTTTTCTCTATATCGGCCATTATAGTGTCTGCAGATCAAACTTCCCAAAGCCGGCCGATCAATCGGAGCACCCTTATCTGAAAGGCTTCTGATGCTCTAACATGGGCTAGATAACGTCGCTGATTAGGCAGATTAAAAAAAATTTTTTTTTTAGCAACACTATTGATCTTCCCCTGGAACCCTGATATATTACACTTTACTATAATAAAGCCACAATAATGGTGCTTACAATGATACTTTAGTACATAAAATATCAGATTTGTATTAGTTTTTACTCAAGTAATATACTCTAAAAGCTGCCTTTACCTTCTGCTGAAGTCACTTTCTGGTAAGAACTTGCACTTTTACTCAAGTACAGCAGGACCTCACAAATTTTCTCCTTAAGGACTGAAATTTTGCAAGAAATTTGTCTGGACATACGAAGCATTTTCAGCATACGAGCGGACGAACCAAGCCAAATCAAATTAACCCTTAAACAATGGATTATAACTTTAATTAGGCTGTTTAACCTTGTTAGCTCAAGATTAACAAAGAGTTGTTGCGGTTTAATCAGTTCTCTTAAAGGCAAGTTGAAACGAATAAGTCAAATTTGATGATTATATTAACCTGAATGCTAAAAGTTAAAACTGATCAAGTACAAAATACTATATGAGTCCAAAAGGATGATCTGATTATTCATACTTGGTAGGTTAAATATGATTTTCATGAGTTGAATCTGGTTAATTGATTGTTGTTAAATTAGTCAAACAAGATCAGTTCAACCTTGTATGTTAAGCTAAAACAATAAAAATAAAAGAATGAAACTTAAATGAGTTGAACCTGATGAGTTACGGTTGATTAGGTATAAACTTGGCCCTACTTGTTAATTAGTTGGACTGGTGGGCCACAGTCAGTACGGATCGGGAACAGCACCTCCAGCACCACCACACTGAGCATTGGGGTCCCCCAGGGGTGTGTGCTCAGTCCCCTGCTGTTCACACTGCTGACTCACGACTGTGTAGCGACACACAGTTCCAATCACATCATCAAGTTTGCTGATGACACGACCGCGGTGGGTCTCAGCAGTAAGAACGTTAGGAAGCGCAGAGGCTAACAGACTGGTGTAAAGACAACGACCTGTGATGAGAGATGGTTGTTGACTTCAGGAGGACACAGAGCGGCCATTCTCCGCTGAACATCAACAGCTCCTCTGTGGAGATCGTCAAGATCTCCTAATTTCTGGGTGTCCACCCGGCGAAGAATCTCACCTGGCTCCTGCAACACCAGCTCTTTGGACAAGAAAGCCCAGCAGCGCCTTTTCTTCTTGAGAAGGCCCCCCAGCTTCCACCAACGACTCAAACCATCCTTTACAGAAGGACTATCGAGAGCATCCTGAGCAACTGCACAAGCAGTGTCTGGTTTGGGAATTGTGCCATCTCGGAATCGCAAGACCCTACAGCGGGAAGTGAGGACAGCCGAGAAGATCATCGGGTTCTCTCTTCCTTCTATCACAAACATCTACACCACACACAGCACCAGCAAAGCCATCACACTCACTCTTCACCCTCCTGGCATCTGGAGAAAGGTACCGAAGCATTCGGGCGCCCACATCCAGAAGCCATCCACAAGCCTACCTCAGCTCATTACCTCATTACCACCAGTATTGGCGTGTGTCATGTTGTCGTGTCGTCGCTCTTGTTTACACATTTGAACGTGCACTTTATGTTGTCTTTTGTAAAGTACTCCAATAGTTTTTTGTTAAATTTATGTTGTTCATTTGTTTTGTCTCGGCTAGTCAGCTAATTAGGTGTCTTACTCCGCTAGTTAGTTTTGTTAATTGATGTTGTATGTATGTAGCACCTTGGTCCTGGAGGAACATTGTTTCGATGTTTCACTTCGTACTGAACCTTATATGGTTGAATGACAATAAAAGACGACTTGACTCGATTATTGGACCCTGGATGTACAGTATTAAACGTGAAATCCTAAACCTGAAGTTGTACCTAAATCAGGTTACAAACCAGGTAGGCTGAATTTGATTAGAAGAAAAGTTCAACTTGACTATTCAAAGCGGATAATCTGATACAGCTGAAGTTGAACCTGATGAGTGGAACCTGACCATCGGACCTTATAAACTGAGCCTGAAAGATTCAACCTGGCAAGTGGTGCAGTATTTAGTTGAACCTGCTGTTTTAAAGTATGAAAGATATGACACACTAAACTGTACAGTTCAACAACATCTGTAATTCAACATTTTAACGGAATACTTCCGTCTGTCGTTTAAAAGCCACTCAAACCAGGAATTTGCATTCGGCAATTGAACACATATTTTCATATCCGCTCATATACACATCTCTCTCTCTCTCTCTCTCTCTCTCTCTCTCTCTGCTTTTATCTCTTCCTATAACACATTATCTTTTCTGACTCACACAGGCCAGGCCAAGCATTTGCCTCTGACTGACACATATTTCTGGCAGTGTAACTGACCGTGTTCGTCCATCTTGTCCAGATTGTCATTCTCAAACGTCCGTGGTGGCATCCTTTCACTCCTTCCAACTTACTCTTGTTACTTGCGTTTGTATTGAGATTTTTATTCTTTAACATCTTAAACAGTTTGCCAATACTTATTTCCAAATCTGTGTGCTAGAGCGAGTAGATGCAGAGAGCGAGACGCTGTAGCGAGCCGGAAGAGATTTATATTTTATTGAACACGGGTCAGCCTGATTTAAGTGAGTGCCAATATTTTCTTGCTCTTTTTCTGTATTTGTAGAGGATAAAGTCCAGGCTATGCCCTGCTGGTGATATTGGTGTGTTTCATTGAACTTTTATTTATTATTATTATTATTATTATTATTATTATTATTATTATTATTATGTTTGTTTGTTTATTTAGATGTTAAACTCCGGTTGTATTTTCTCAATTTTTAAATCTCAAAGTTCTTCAGCTCCAGAACTAATTTGGTCCTCACATACACCAGAGTTGGTTTTATCACTCAATTAAACAGTTTTTTTTTTTTTTTTTTTTTCAAAGATTGAGTGGGAAATTAATTTAGTTGAATCTTTTCCTGATGGCCTATAAAGCCCTTGTGGTTGTCTGACTGAGAAAATGTTACAGCCAGGACAACTTTCTGATGAGTTAATAAGAGACTCAAACAAACGAAGCGTTGTGGTGATGTTAACATCGTTGGTTTTAGGTGTTTTTGAAAAGTTTAGCTCTAACAAAAATGACTTTTTGTTAGAATTACATAATCACATGCTGTACTCGCTGTATAATTACCGCATTCGTCACAGTTATCATCCGCAATATCTGTCATCCCATATAGTCTCACATTCACATGGCTGTATATTTAGTGTATATACTGTATGTATTACTTTTCATTTAGTTTTTTTTTTCTTTTCACATTTAGTTTGTATTTGTTTTGCATGTTTTCTGCTTTTTTCTTTCTTTATCAATCAGTGCGCAACTGTAACCCGGCAAAGCAATTTCCCTCTGGGATTATTAATTAATAACGTTCTTTGAGTCACGAATATTAAATCTACATGACTATGGGATAACGGATGGTCCAAATGCACTCTTGCATGAACTACATCATTACAACAATATTAATACCAAACCAAGAATAGAAGTGAACATTTTGTTGTTTTGAGCTTGACTTATTCAGTCAACATTAATGTTGTTTTATGGTTTTATATAAAGCATGCTAACCCATGACTGAATGTTGTGGCAATGTTTTCACAATCAAGTGACAATCACCATCCGCTGTCCTGATAGGCCGGTAGGTTTAACTGATACATGCGTTTTTGTTTTTTTTTCAATGTAGACTGATGTCTGCTTTCCTTATACAGTATATAATTTATTCATTCATTCATTTCTTTATTTATTTAGTAGGGCACATTACCATCAAGTCATCAGCATACTGCAAATATTTAATTTAATTGAGATTTTATTGCCCATTTGTTATTCAACAGTAATGAAAAAAATCAATAAAATCAATCGTTTCCTACCTACAGTATTCCAATTTGAGGACGCTTAAACAGTAAACAATGGCCTTGTGAAAATGTACAGTTCCAGTCAAAAGTTTGGACACACCTTCTAATTCAGTGTTTTATGTTTAGTGACTTATTTTCTACATTCTCCAACAATACTGGAGATTTCAATTTTTCAAAATAACACATATGGCATTAGGCAATTAAACAACAACAGCAGTCGGTTTATTTTATAGACGTGAAGGTCGGCTGTTCTGGAACAGTTCTCGCAAGAACGGTATTGTGTGTCAAGTGCATTTGCAAAACCCATCGCGCTCCATAATGAAACTGACCCTCATGAAGACCTTCCCAGGAAAGCGAGACCAAACCTTACTGCTGCAGAGGAGACGTTCATTTAGAGTCACCAGCCTCAGAAAATCACCAATTAACAACCAGCACCTCAGATTAGAGCCGTTATGAAGCTTTACAGAGCAGAAGTAGCAGATATACATCTCAATATCAACTGTTCAGAGGAGATTAGTGTATATTTCAGCATTATTTTATAGTGTAGAAAGAAAGAGATAGTCTAATATAGAATTCACAATACAAATATCCAAATCATTAATGCGAGCACTAGGTCAGATGCAACAAGGCCAAGAAGAACCACAAAGTCAAATACAAGAAACACGACAAGGACTTGAAACAGGAATTCATTCCAGTCCCGCAGGGCCAGTGTAGTGTCCAGCACAGGTTGTAACACACCCTAGATCCTGGTAATAAACAGATTAGTTGAATCAGCTGTGTCTGAGCAGAAAAATCACCAAACTGTCTTGGACTGTCCAGGACTGGAGGTAAAAAAAAAAACTTACAAGCAACATGGTGAGAACCTACTAAGACTAAGGGAAGGGCAAGACTTTGCAATGAGTGTCTGTATGTGAACTGCTTAAATACTCTAAAACCAGGAAAGAGCACGAGGTAAACAGTAGGGGTCATGCTTCAATTCCTGGTGATCAGAACCGCGGTTAAAGAATAAGAAAACTGCAATACTTCCTTGTTCGACTTCATGTGTAGCATGCTGTAAATGTAGAAAAGTGTAGCATGTAGAAATACATTTCATGGATTAAGTGTGATATTAAAGCCTGCCAAGAGTATAATTCATCTGAAATGCAAAGTTTTGGTTAAAAGAGAGAGAGAGAGAGAGAGATTTGTCCAAAAGATTCTGATTGTACCCCAAAATTACTGCATATGCAAATGTCTTGATTACTGCAGTCAAATTTGTTATAGTGGTTCCAGATATCATGAAACTGTCTGATTGTAATATTACATTAAAAGATTGAATCAGTGCTTTTGTTATTTTGGGGTGACAGAGTTCAAGCATTTTGTTAGTTCCATTGTCTGGCTCAAATTTTGTTTAATTTCCGTATTTTGATTAGCAAGTCAATGCGGTTTGGGTTCGGATTGAAGTCCGTGTGGTCTGTTTTTCCGAGAAAGATTTTCATATTGTTTCATTTTGGTTCCGCAGCTCTGCATCAAAGCAGGGAAATCTTTTGTAGATCGCTCAGAACGAGTTCTGCATCTTTGATTTGGTCAAATTTTAAAAACATTTAGATTTTCTTTTGTTTAACTAAGACTTATAATCTTTTGATCATAGATCTGCGTCCTAATCGTTCTCCTTTTTATTTGATTACGCATGAATGTTTTGGATTACGAGAGTTTCCTGAGTGATGTTTACCATTGTTTACCATTTTGATCAGGGTTTTGTTATTAATGTTGTATAATTGTTAATACAATGGAAACTTGGTAATTCGTTCCTGTTCTGGTCCTGGTTGTAACCTGATTTGCTCGTAGACCAATTCAGTTTTTTCCATAGGAATACATGTAAATAGAATTAATCCGTTCTCTGTCACTATGAACTACTGTATATTTAACTTTTGATGTACTTTGTTTAAAGCACAAAATATTTTTAAAAAGTATGAAAAAGCCTTAATTATACAAAAATAATACAGCACTAAATTGTAACGGGTTCGACCCTTTTGCATGGGTGGCACCACAGACACATGGACAGGTGAGGTCTTAAGGGAAAATCTGTCATTTTATTAAGGAAAAATGGGGTAGGAAAGGGTTTAAAGGAGGGAGGATGGAAAGAAAGGGGAGGGACGAAGTGTGCACGTGCGTGGTCCGAGGCAGTGCCCAGCTGGCATGCGGGCACACGGCTGGTGAAGGGTGGCGGCGGACAGAGTGGCAGGATAGAGCACACGGAAGAAGTGCTCCTGCATGCTCCCATGACAATGACCGCTCCCGCCATAACATCACCACCTCTTCTACGTGGCCTGAACAACTAAACAGCCATTCACCAACAGACTGGTGACAGCATCATGGGAACCCAAGACTCACTCATGCTCATGAGGACCAAAGACAAGCCTGTACAGTCTGATGCCAAAGAAAAGCCAAAGTATCTTTAAAGTTTCTGCCATCATCTCCTCAAAGAAAAAGTGAACCTGACCACTCAGGACATTCAGGTGGTCATGTGACTTCATTTTATTTCCACATAACGTTGCTGAGTCTCTGAGCGACTGAAGCGACCCCAGATCATAACACTGCCTCCAGAAGCTTGTACAGTGGACACTACGCGTGATGGGTGCAACGCTTCATACGCTTCCCTTCTCACCCTGACACGCCCATCACTCTGGATTAGGCTCAATCTGGACTCATCAGGTCACATGTCCTTTTCCTTTTCTTCAAATTCCAATCATTATGCTACTCTATGCTACTAAAAGTGGTCCAGAGAAGAACAGAGTCATGTTAAGACCTCAATGTGGAAGCAAGCCTGTCTGGTCCAGTGATAAGTGCCACTATATATAGTAACAAATTGCTGAAAAATAATGCATATGTATGTGTATGGGGCTGCATAGCCACAGACCAGTCAGAGTGCCCATGCTGACCCGCCCCTGTCCACCATCGAAAGCACCTACAATGGGAATCAGAACTGGACTATGGAACAATGGAAGACGGTGAAATCATATTTTCTTTTACATCATGTGAAAGGCCAGGTGTGTGTGCATCAGCTACCTGGGGAAGAGATGAGAGGATGCACTATGGCAGGTGGAGGTAGTGTGAGGCTCTGCACAATGTTCTACTGGAAAGCTTTGGGTTCTGCCATTCATGTGGACACGTACCACCTACCATAAAACTGTTGGAGACCAAGTACAGCCCTAGTGGCAGTAGCCTCTTTCATCAGATAATTATCCCTGCAACACTGTAAAAAATACTTAGACATTGCCAGAAACATGCCAAAGTGTTGACTTGGTCTCACATTTCGTGCTGGATAATCAAGTTCAATCCCTGGAGGCCTTAACTCATAACTTACAGGACTTACAGGATTTGCTAAGATCTTGGTCACAGATACCACAGGACTCTTTCAGAGGTCTTGTGTAGTCCTACACTATATTAAGCCAATGGTTTTAGATGTTCTGGCTGATCAGAGTGTCTATAAATATATTGCACCTACAGAAGGTAGAGTGACTTTTTGTATAACTAATAAGGTATAAGGTAATAAGGTAATTTGCAGCAAAACTGTTGTCTCTCCTTTTTTTAACTATTCTAATTAAATGTTTGTAGTTTCCCTTGTAGCATATGATTAGTCTACCTGAATCATTTTGTGCGTGTGTGGTGGGTTTTTAATGAGCCAACATTAAAATTTTTATTTTCTCTGCTACATGATGCAGCTGCTTGGGGATCAACACAATGTTTCTGGATCCACAATGTTATCAGTATCGTTAATGTTCTCAACAAATTCTTGATTTAATGTTTCGTTTTAAAAATACACAATGATAATATTCAATATTACCATATATTGTGTATGTATTAAATGTTATAATATAATCAATATTAAATGACTAATATTGTAAATCCTGCAATTGTATTGTACATATACGGCGAGTCTTGTTGGAAATGACTGTAATGTGTCATATTTTTGTTTTAGTTAGAATACAATGCTAAGCTAAGGTGGTGGTTTAGGTATGTTTAAAATATGATTGTTAGAACAGCAAGTGTGATGTTCATAAAAGGACAGTGAAGTTATCATTACAATTCCATATTTACCTTTTTTAAGTAACTTTTCATTTTTTTTTTTTTTTTCTAGCTGGGTAGAAGGCATTTTACCGATTTTTTCTTTGTCGAAAGTCATTTAAGTACGTATTGTTTGGGTGCAAATGGCCTTTCAATATTTTATTTTTGTATTTAAACTCCTTAAAACTCGAGAGGCACAAATACATGATGGCATCACAGCATGGGTCAATGACTATTTAAAAAAATACCTGTGTGTGTTAACGGCGAGGCTTGATACTTCAAACTGTGTATTTAGGTTTTCGGATATGTCAGGTAGAATATGTCAAGTTATCATTAAATTTATAATGCGTTCCCATCCCCCCCCCCTCTAGCAGAATATGGGAATGATGTCATACAAATGTAGAACTCTCAAAATAAAACATGTGATCATGTGTATGTCTCCTATTTCTTTTTCCTTTTTTCTATTTATATTTCTTTTTTATTATTATTATTTAGCTCAGTCATTTTTGTTTCTTGGTTAAAATGAAATAAAATTCAATTCATTATATTGCCTGTCTTGTGCTGAAAAAAAAAAAGAATCTGTCGCTCTATACTGCATAATCCTGAGCCAGATATGTGTTTAATAATAAATAAAAAAAAAACAGCAAAACAAATAGTGGCTTAAATGCTCTGAGATTTAAGGACTATGCACAACTGGATTTATATTTGGCATGCAGCGCTGAAATGTTGAAACCTTGAAATGCTCAAAATGATGATGTTTCTGCATTTGGTTGATGAGCATCAGATTAAACTGCTGAATTTAATCTTGCACTGATGATAAAATACCACTATTCAGCTATAAAGCAACAAAATATTTAAATAAAGTCTTTTATGCCTTGATTCTATGATTATTTCATCTAAAGGTGCAGGCTCTTTGTTGGTACAATACATTGTGTAGTAAACTTTACAGTAAATGGAAGATCTTTCTCGTAAAAGCTCTGTGGTCATGGAACCGCCTTCTAATTAGTGCTCAAACACAAACTCCGTCTATACTAAGAATCTATCTATTTAGACAAGCCTTGGTTTAGTTCTACATATTCTTAGATAAAGAAGCAGGTCTAGATGAATAATGGGTAGAAAGTGGTTTGGATGCTTTGGAAGACCCAAAGAGCTCTTATGTCTGTGCTGCCTCCTGGTTCTTCCTTTTAGTTGTGTGTTTTTATTCTTGCTGGAGTCCCAGCATGCACTTTGTTTAAAATATATCATTTCTTCTACTGTTACATTAAACATACTGCAAAATGTCTGCTCTCCAGACTTGCCTAAGGCCCTACTTCTACTGAAGTTAGCCTCAAATTCAAACCATTTGCTGCTCCCGGTGATGGTCTCATGTGGACAACGTAAAGATCAATGAGATGACTGTGGATGGTACTGCTTAGAAACCATAAATATTTCGAACTCCAGCTGCTGCAAGCAGTTTTTTCATTCAAGTCTAAAATCATTGAACAGTTGATAACTGTTTAACTGTAACAAAAAAAAGATCTAACAAAGTAGACATCAAAGGTCAACTGCCGAGAGTCAACCAGATAGGACCGGTTCCATGTTGAGACTGGTTCCTATCAGGATTTCTTACTCATATTGACTCTGAGAGATTTTTTTCCGCTTTAAGGATACATTTACAATTTATATCTGGAATTTATATACATCTGCAAATCATTAAAAAAACATCCATTGATAAACACAATATATTGTACACATAAAATGGAACTGAATTCAGTGTTGTCTGTAGTTTTATTTCACTTAAGGAATGTTTGCCATTCTTGGGCTTCTTTGTGCCCTGAGTCATTCCGAGTCATTTTGGGGTAGTTTCCCAATATTTTATGAGTTTATAGAGCGAGTTCAAGTCCCTGGACCATAATTGTGTCTATCTGGAAGCAGTGGCGTGGGGAAAATATTTGAGAAAGCCAACTAAGACGACTTATGTGTCCTTTTTCATTTTATCACTCTGTGCTTTTTTTATACACCATACATCACCATGTTAACGGCCAGACAAACGTCTACAGTGCCCGATATGATTTTACACAAAAACCTGCATGTGCGCGCGCACATTCCAGCTGATGCTTACGTTTACTGACACACATATGCACACAGAAACACGGTTTGTCACAAAGTTGGTCAAAAAAACTTAAAAGAAGGGCATCTGGCATGCAGTATTTCAGCAGCTTCCCTTGACTGGTTAATCCTTTTTAACCAAGGACAGCTTGGCATGGTTCCCATGGCACAGTTCTGGCCAATCACAGTTTGATGATGCTGATTGGCTAATCATTATTTTTAAAATTATTTTAGAAAGGGAAGCTAACACAGCCTGGCGGTTACCGTGACGGTGCAATACCCTGTTTCGGCACACATTTGCCACATAACCCTGCGGGGGGCGCTGTTTCAAACGCTGTAAAATCTAATCACCGTCTAGGAACATCTGTAGTCCAACTATGGACCGTGGAGGCCAGTGGTGAACATTGTATTCCTTCCCATTTTTTACGAACGTGGCAAGACCAGTTTTCCAAATCGGCATGTTTTTGAGCTGAGGAAGGAAACCAGAGTACCCGGAGGAAACCCACCAAGAACAGGGAGAACATGCGAACTCCATGCACACAGACAATGAGGCGGTGATCGAACCTGGACCCTGGAAATGCAAGGCAACAGGCAACAGGAATTTATTACCAGAACAAATAGTGTTATAACTAAAATGACATGTACCGTCTGAAAAAAACTGGGGAAGCCTGTCTTGCCTTGGCATGTGGGAGTGCACGCGACTGCTGATGGGTGTTTCAGACTATATTTAAAAGGTATATTTTGGCTGCTTTTGCAGCCCGTTCTTGGTGGAAAAGGTTCAGTGCCACGCATTTATCTTATAAACTCTACGTATGTAAAACAGGAAACTGCCCGAGGTTCTTTAAATGGTTTCCGTTCGCGCTACATTCAGCAAACATCTTTCGCTTGTTGCTTCTATTCAGGATTTGCATTAGGATGTTCAGGATTAATGTCTGTGTAAGCTTTAATCCATACACACACACATGGCAATTGCAAACATCCAGACATTGCACACATGGCATCCATATGAACATGCGTATGAAGTCAATAATTCATGCTAACGCTCAGAAGATGTGCTATACTGTACGCGGCGCTCGGCTGTAAAAAGCAGTCACTTTTCAAGCTCCCTACTGTGAAAGTCACACAACGAATTCACATACGGTACTGTAGTTTGTTCAGTGGAGTCGATCTGTGTGTGTGATTAAAGTGTCATGTGAGCGCAGTAGGACTACACATGTTCCAGGAATTTGCCGGAGTTTGTTAGGGAACACAAGGAAAACAAGTTCGAGTTCTGGAAAAGTACCTGTCTGGGTTATATTTTTGAATATCACAAACTGTAAACATGTCATCGAGCATGATTAAATGTTACTTTTTAAAGTTACTAATTACATTACAAAATTACCGTCTTCAAAAAGTAATCGGTTACATTACTGCGTTACTTTCTGATAAAAGTAACTAGTTCGAGTACTTTTTCATTGCAGAAAATGAAAACCCCTTTGTGCTTCCTCATGCATGTTGGTTTAGTCAAGACCTTTATAATTATTCTACCATCATCACTCAGTGACGTTTGGCCCATAATCTGTTCACTACTAATACCCCTATCTTACCTACCCTATACCCCCTACTAATACCCCTATTTGGCGCGGTGGCCGTAAGTACGGTTCATCATGATTCACCGCCAGTTTCGGCTCTGTGATTAGGTTTCCATCTTTCTGCACGTCGGCCCTCATGTACTCAAACCGCAAGAATAACAGAGGGGTGGGTTATCGGGGGCGGGGCTTGTAGGACGACTTCCTCTCTCACATACACACACACTAATGGATTGGGAATGACTGCTGTCTGGCTCATGGATTACATAAATTGTCTGAATAACGGATTACATTTTTGAAAAAGTAACTAAATAACTAAGTACTTGAATGGCGGACCGAACGCGTTAGATTCCCGGATGTCCAGAAGCGAGCGATGAAGCTGGAACTGCTAAGAAGCGCCAAGCGATAACAGCGGCGAAAAATGTTTGAGAGAATGGAGCAGGCTGAATAAAAAAAAATTGCTCGTTCTTTTTATCATGAATCGTTCAAGCACAACAACAAGGACAAGATGGAACATGTACTGTATGTTTTATATTGTGTATAACCAATTGTGTTCGTGTCCTAGTATCTAGACAATGTTTGTTGGACTTACGAACAAATTGGACTTACAAACGAGCTCTCAGAATAGAACTCGTTCGCATGTACAGGACTTACTGAAACCATCAAGAACAAAAAGCTACTCTCTCCTTTTCTTTATACATGCTTTTTACTGTACAAAAGTGTATGAGGATTAAGGGAGCAGTAGAAAGAGATATTTAGAACAACAGACTGATATAGCAACAAGGAGTCCATACTGTAGGTTGGAGATTTAATACTTTCCAGACGGTAAAGATGGTGAAAGTGTTAAGTGGAATGACTGAACTGAAACACATGCATGCTACTGTGGAACATCTTTACATGAGGATAATCCCACCCAGCTGTACTGTAAGTATTACAGTACAGTCAGAGCATGGTTCAGACACTTTCCTCCAAGCCCCTTGAACACACACTGCCTATTACAAACATTCAGACCGTACACATGTGGCTCACACCAGCATGTGGAATCAGTAACTCGGGCTACCGCACACAAACAGACGTGCAGTATATTGTGTGTACTGTACGTGTGGGTGTGTGTGGTGTGAGACAGATGCAGAAAGATAGTTTTCCAGGATCTGCATATGTTAAAATTTCACAGTATAGAAAGAGTTTGCGGTTGAAATTTTGGTTGCAGTAAAGTTGCGTTCCTCATGAAATCATCAGCTTACATACAGATTCTCATCTGAATCCGTACACGTCCAACACGTCCAACGCTCGAGTGTCACAGAAGAGCTCAAGGCACTTTCGGTGTCAGGGGTTGCGTGTAGTACTCAGGCCACTTCGGAGGATTGCTGTCACAGCTAGTTTGGAGCCGGTGCTCAGCACATGCTAGCACGTAGCGGCCGATCCAGACTTGTTTCTGGACGCTAATGAGGCCAGATTTGGCAGTTCAACTCCCGAGTCAATATCAGCCCGAAAAAAAGTAAATAAATAAAAACCTCTTCCTAGATGCTGCTATAGACATGTTATTTCCATCCGAAGTAAGGTTGGCCAATGAGCTATGAGATGTGCTCTGCTCAAGGACATGAGCATCATTGCTGCACACGCTCAGTTCCAGAATCAATTATTTCAGAGCCTCGGAGCCTCGTCTGCCACCGGGTCACACACACGATTACATTTTAATCATTTGTACTGTAGTACATCCTGATGTAACGTTATATGATGAATCTCAGCAGGAAGTCTAACCTTGGATAAGTGTTGTCGCAAACTCGTAGTTGAAATGATGTTGCGACAGCATCCACCGTTGGGACAAAGTTGTTTTAAAATATTAGTATGAATTGGCAAGTTTGAAACTTGGAAATTCAAACTTTAATTGCACCAAACAGAGCTTTCATTGCACCATTCTATGCTTATGCTATATCAATCCTCAAAATGGGCCTCAGTACCGCATGCAACCCCTGACAACGAAAGTGGCTTATGCAGCTTAATGTCCATTCACATATCATATACACTCACCTAAAGGATTACTAGGAACACCTGTTCAATTTCTCATTAATGCAATTATCTAATCAAGCACATCAACCACATGGCAGTTGCTTCAATGCATTTAGGGGTGTGGTCCTGGTCAAGACAATCTCCTGAACTCCAAACTGAATGTCAGAATGGGAAAGAAAGGTGATTTAAGTAATTTTGAGCGTGACATGGTTGTTGGTGCCGGACGGGCCGCTCTGAGTATTTCACAATCTGCTCAGTTACTGGGATTTTCACGCACAACCATTTCTAGGGTTTTACGAAGAATGCTGTGAAAAGGGAAAAACATCCAGTATGCGGCAGTCCTGTGGGCGAAAATGCCTTGTTGATGCTAGAGGTCAGAGGAAAATGGGCCGACTGATTCAAGCTGATAGAAGAGCAACTTTGACTGAAATAACCACTCGTTACAACCGAGGTACGCAGCAAAGCATTTGTGAAGCCACAACACGCACAACCTTGAGGCGGATGGGCTACAACAGCAGAAGACCCCACCGGGTACCACTCATCTCCACTACAGATAGGAAAAAGAGACTACAATTTGCACGAGCTCACCAACATTGGACAGTTGAGGACTGGAAAAATGTTGCCTGGTCTGATGAGTTTCGATTTCTGTTGAGACATTCAAATGGTAGAGTCAGAATTTGGCGTAAACAGAATGAGAACATGGATCCATCGTGCCTTGTTACCACTGTGCAGGCTGCTGGTGGTGGTGTAATGGTGTGGGGGATCTTTTCTTGGCACGCTTTAGGCCCCTTAGTGCCAATTGGGCATCGTTTAAATGCCACGGCCTACCTGAGCATTGTTCCTGACCATGTCCATCCCTTTATGACCACCATGTACCCATCCTCTGATGGCTACTTCCAGCAGGATAATGCACCATGTCACAAAGCTCGAATCATTTCAAATTGGTTTCTTGAACATGACAATGAGTTCACTGTACTAAAATGGCCCCCACAGTCACCAGATCTCAACCCAATAGAGCATCTTTGGGATGTGGTGGAACGGGAGCTTCGTGTCCTGGATGTGCATCCCACAAATCTCCATCAACTGCAAGATGCTATCCTATCAATATGGGCCAACGTTTCTAAAGAATGCTTTCAGCACCTTTACGTCTGTACGTCTACAGCCACTGACCGGGAGGGTGAAGGCTATCGCATGTTTCCTCCGAGACACGTGACACCAGACAACTGTTTCTTTTCGACCTGCTTGCTCAGGCAACTTAGTGACAGTCTCTATCACTAGGAAAGCACTATCCGCTCATTCTGTTTGCCTGAGCTGTGAAACATTCACGTTTAGACATTTGGCACAAATTACATCTGAGCAGTTGAGGGTTAAGGGCCTTGCTCAAGGTCCCAACAGGGACAACTTGGTGGTTGTGGGATTTGAACCTGGGATCTTCTGAACCTTAGTCCAATCCAATGCCTTAACCACTGAGCTACCCCTGACCATGTGCCTACCCTGGATTTGTGAGTTTCAGTAATGGTCCACACTTAAATGCTAAGTATATTATACTGTAGTGTTGTACTGTACATAAGTGTGAGGAAGCAGGAAACGTTTCTTAACTTCAATCACTGCTTGACAAACGCCGTCTGATTTCCGTAATCGGCCAAGTGCACTTTTGTTAGCGGAGCAGTTCACTTGTCCTATGCTCATCTTAAATATTTATCTAGCCCTTTACATTTAGGACGGCTAGCATAAGCATAGGATTGTGCTTATAAAACCTCCTCTAACCTCAGACGCTACGGTTATCTCCAGCCTGAAACGGCACCGAAGTGCTAAGCGATGTGCCTGCAATTATTAATGTAGCATGAAATAATAAAAATGACTGATTAATAACATATAAAGCGCAGTCTCATTTCTCCAAAAGAGCCGAACGCCAAAGGCGCCGTGGAGAGAGAGACAGAGAGAGAGAGAGAGAGAGAGAGAGAGAGAGAGAGGAGGAAGAAAAACATTTAGAGAACGAGTGTGACCAGACTCAATAATCGTTCATCACTGGAAACAATGAAAGAGCCTGTCGAGCGGCTCAAATCAAACACAGGAACACGAGCCCACGTAAAGTGATAATCAATACTCAGCAATAATGCCGGCGATATATCAAGCCGGGCCCGAGAGGCGAAAAAAACCACACACAAATTTAAATCTTACACAAGAAGTACAAATCATAAACACGACATGTATCACAGAACAATTTCTAAACCTGAGGGCTTCGGTTTTGTGTTCATTCGATTTCTGTCCTCGGTAATCACCATAGTTCAAGCACACACACACACACACACACACACACACACATGCACACACACAAGCTCAAAAACATTATTGTTCAAACTATTTAAGAAAAAAAAAATCCTTCTCAGAGGTCAGAGGTCAAGACGGTCATCCTGCATCGTACAAGGGTGAATGAGTCATTTCAATGATTTAACATCTAACACGATTCCGTTCAGCTCACACGCACACGCAGATCACACACACACACACACACACACACACACACACACACTGCACGGCAAACCTTTAAACTGGAGCAAAATAAGAGACTTCGACCAGCAGACCATGAGAGAATGACGTACATAATAATCCTATGCAGTCGCACTGTACAGGAGGTCTAATGCTCACACACCATGCAGGGTCACTTACTACATCAACACAAAAAAGTTCAAATGATACGTAATGTACATCCATTTCTTATCTGTTTCTCATATTCCGAGCCACTATGTACAGTAGTGAGCGCATGATTAAGCTGATTTTTTTCTCTCTTTCAGCAGCTTATTCAGCTCATTAAAATTGCAATGATGTATTAGAATAGAGATCTAATAGGAGTCCAGAGTCTTGTACACGATACTGTATACGACCATCTTGCTACTACTGGATGTGCTTGGAATATCCCAGGCTGGATTTTAGTCAATTTATACTCACTCACTGATAATAACCTCCACTCTTCTGAGAAGGAGTTGCACTAGATTTTCCAAACCATCCCGGAGGTGTTGTGATGTGCACAAAGCTGCACCGGCCGCGAGAGTTTGTCACAAAGTACAAAGTAATCAGGGACAAATTCCACAACCTTCGTTCCGCGCAAAAATACATATTCCAAAGTTCAGCTACGTATGACTCATAAGAAGCTTCCGCCGTCCCACTGAGCTAAATCAAGTTGGGATATTTAAAAAGCTACATTATTCAGTATTTTGTACATATTTACAGATCTGGCTATTAAGAATGCGCGCTTTTTCCCGCGAGATTCCATAAGCAATTTGACGCGCGACATGCCGCGAGATCCCTTAAGCAACATTCGGCTATTTAAATAAATGTGCTGTGCTTCACTGAATATCCGCCAGATGGCGCATGGAAGGACTTTATTTAAAAGCCAGACAAGTACAACGAAGAATTGTGTATAATTATTTAGCCTAAAGCAATATAGTTTCCAATGCTGAAGAAAACATGAATTTGATTTTGTTTTACAATAATAATATTTTATGATGAATCTGCGTATATCTGCTTCATATTATGTTCATAATGATGAAAATAGGTGCCCTAAATTATGAGGCGTATAGGGCTTAAATCAAACTTCACTCATGCACACACACACACACACGTGAAAGAAACACTTGCATACACATATATGAAACAGTCACACATCAGCTTATTTTGTTCCCTGGAAATAGACATACGGCTAATTCCGGTTAGACATATGACTAGTTCTGAAGCTGACCTCTACAATTTGTATGTTGCATTGTTCAATGTTGTTGTTGTTGTTAATTCTACATCAGAATCTGGTTTCTCTATTGCTACCGTTTGCTGCATTCTACTCTGTTGGTTGTTTAATCCTATTTTTGTTTTCACTAGTTTCTTTGGGAAGAATGTTAAAATGTTAATTTGTGTTTTTTTATTATTTTTTATTTTACTTAATTCATTACTTCACTCCATTGCATGTATTTTTTTTTTGTCTTTGCTCTTGGAGCAGACCCTGGCACAAGAATTTCCTTCGGGATTAATAAAGTTTGGTCCTATCCTATCTTATAAGTCTCAGCTGAACTTTGGAATGCATTCTTGCACGGAACGAGGGTTGTGGAATGAATTCGGCCCCAATGTAATGCAAACTACGTATATACTACCCACCGATTCACCTACGTAATAACAAACAAGACCTATCGTACTGTATTTACCTACATGCACATGTGATCCAGTTTTGATTTAAGACAGTCTTGGTAATAAAAAATATGAACTGAACTATGTGCCTTTAAGTCTGTAGTTGCGTCTGAGGTCTGAATACAGATGTGGGTCATTTCAGTATTACCGCCTGATTACTTCCACCTCCTGAACAGAGATAAGTTCCCAGTGATAAGCTTTTATGTTGCGTTATTTTAGAAGTGTTTTAAAAAATTGATGAGATGAGACGCGGGTGATTCTAAGTTCATGAGACCTATTCCTAGGGCAGGCCGTAATTCTCTGGTTAATTAAAGTTACTAAGATTAGCTGTGTGTGTGCGTGTGTGTGTGTGTGTGTGTGTGTGTGTGTGTGTGTGTGTGTGTGTGTGTGGATGAAGCACTCGGGCTACCTTTTTGTGTTCTCCCTTAATTACCCTGGCATTTCCTCTGATCCAAGGATAACCGTCTCCACTTTGCTTCCTGCGGCTCCGCCGAAAGAGAGGATGCTTTTTATTTCGATTTAATTTGATAAGCTGATTATTTACTTGAAGCTAAAGCTAGAACTCCTGCAAATCATCCTGCGCTGCACAGTAGCATGGCTAACGCAGTACGCGGTAAAGCTACAGTACGTTATTGCTCCCGTTATCCGCGTGCTCACCAGCGATTCTCAAGCACAAGTTGTGCACACACTCTCCAGTCTCAGACGTCTGGTGGAATATTAATTGGCTCTCTCAAAGCCGTGTCAAATTTAACTTCTTCCTCAAAAATCCCATCTGCAGCTACCTAATGTGGAGCCAAAAAACGAAGAAGAAGAAAAAATACATGTAGCTGAAACACATGTGATCGTTTTAAGCTCATCCTTTTAATCTTCATCTCTAATCACTCTTCCCTCTCCTTCTCTCTCGCTCTCTCTCTCTCTTTTTGGCTTTTCTGCTACAGTAAGTGCACCCCCCCTCCCCCCCCCCTCTTCCCTCCCATCTCTATTTTGTCGGGGGTATTAATCTCTTCTCCCTAACGCACGTCATAGCTGTGGGGGATGAATAGATCCAGCATGTCAGATTCATGAAAAGCCAGTAGAGATTAATTGGGAGCTTCCAACAACTGTAAATCCCGGGGTTCAAAATTTCATCATCAGCCACTAAATTGGAAAAAAAAAAAAAAAAAATCTAGATTCCCATCCTGACACTCCAAACCCTGCGCCCCCCCCCGCCCCCCTCTTTCTGAGATGTTATATATCTGCACCGGTACAGTAGAAAAGCTCTTACAGATGCGTAGCATAAAGAAAACAAACAGCAGAGGGAGAAGCGAAGGCGCTGGCAGAGTGCAAAGAGCAAAGCAGAGGACAGAAGCCGTTGCTGTATTATTCCCAACATGAGTTTATGAATCTGTGGCTTTTAGCATCTTCTAGGTCTGAACCTACAGTACGTCGTGTCCCGGAGTCCCTGCGACAGTGTTGTATTGTATGTGGTGGCTCAGAAATACCAAAAAAACAACAACAACAACAACAACAACAACAAAGGACCGGAGTGATTATGAGTTGACGCGCTCAGCATTAACATTTTCTATTATTTCCCGAAATTTTAACGCGGCTGTCCATCACTCATCCCCATATCAATTATCTCCACAAAGGCCGAGCAGTTTCCCTTTTTAAAAGCAGCAGCAGCAGCAGCGCCATAAATTCTGCAGACCCGCATCACTCTCTATTATTAAAGTGCTTGTTTTTTTTCTCTCGCCTGTTTTAATTCAACCAGAAAGGACACGCCGCACCTCGACTGTTCGAGCGCTGCGTTATTTGAAAGCAATTTATTTTGTACGGACGTGTTTCTCATAATTCTGTAAGGAATGACACACATTTGCTTTGTCTCGGCATCGAGAGCTGCGTCCCCTCCTCCTGCATTTACATTTAGGTCATTTGGCAAGACTCACTTACTCAGAGAGACTTACATTTATCTCTTTTTTATTTTTTTTTTTAAACATCTGTGCAGTTGAGGGTTAAGGGCCTGGCTTAAGGGTGGCGCAGGGGTTTGAACCCATGGCCTTCTGAGCTGCATCCTGCTTTAACATCTTAACATCAGGAGTTTCTCCTGACCTCCTTTTGACTGAATTACAAAATGTAAACCACCGTTACCTGATATCAGCTTAATTCATTATGTTCAAGGCCTGTTTGAACTGGCGGCACGGTGGCTTAGCGGTCAGCACCGTCGCCTGACCGCCTCCAGGGTCCGGGTTCGATTCCCGCCTCTCTGTGCGTGCAGTTTGCATGTTCTCCCCGTACTTGGTGGTTTTCCTCAGTCCGAAGACATGCGGATTAGGCTAATAGGTGTTCGCAAATATATGTGTCTACTGTGTATAGCGTGAAAAAATAAATGATGAAGACGGTAATAAGAATATTCACTTGCATTTGTTAACCTGTTATTTTCGTTATCTCAATGTGATTATCTCAGGCGCTGTACAAATATATGATTCCTCCCGGATGAAGTGACATTTGCTAGCGTTAGCATTAGCATTAACTGCTGTTGCAAATGAGACGAGGCTGTGGAATTACGCTGTGGTTTACGCTCCGTAAAACGATGTGCAGGTATAGCGCCAACTAATACCGACTCGCTGTCCAGAAGTGGGCGGGACCGTTGACAGACAGACGTCGCGACATCACGTTTACATGAAAGAGAAAAGAAAGAACAAATCATACAGTAGAGCACATGATTGACAGAGTTACTGACAATGTTTTTTTTATTTTTTTTTATTGTAACAGTCTGTTGTTACTAATGGAAAATCCATCATTTTTTTTGCTAATAATAATGATAATTATTGATAATGTAAGTTGTTGTATTAAATTAGAAAAGACTGCAAGATAGAAGCATGTACATTTACAAACATTATTTATTGCTACATCGATATGAAAGCTTAGATGTTTTACTTAAGTGGAAATTCTGCCATTCATTTAAATGAATTCAACGATTAATTAGTTTTCAGTTTGAAGACAAAATAAGAGATTGAGATGAGATAAAAAAGAAAAAAATGACAGATGCTACAGTCTGAAACGATCAGCCGGTAGCAGTGATTGAGCTTTCTTCTCACGTCTCTTCTCCTTCACACAGGGTCGATTAGACTGTCTCTGACTTTAAAATATATGGAAAGACATCAGTATGAGGTTTATGGTGGCCCTAAAGCACTAAACACTTAAACAATTCAACAGCACAACAGCAAAAGTGAAAAAAACAAAAAAAACAATCACATTTGAAAACAAACACCAGACACAAAACGGAAACGGTTGGTGCTTCAAGAACATGATACCGTATCCTTGTTTCTGCTTGGACAAACTGTAGTGCACTGTAGTTGTTGTAATGTCGGCGCTTTGACTGTAAGTTGGGTCTTTTCCAAAATTACACTTAATTTAAAATTGACGATTAAAAGAAATACAAACACAAGAGTTTATAACAGCATGGATGACAATGCACTCAAGAGCATCTCTCAATGAATCTCAAAATCCAAACGTTTCAAGCAAAAATAAAAAAGTCTGAACTGGTCGGGAGATTAAAAACGGTCAAAAAGAAAAAAAATTAAGAAAAAAATTTAAGAAAAAAGAAAAATCACCCCGTTACTTTATAAAGTAAAAACTTTATTTTTGTTGTTGTGCTTTTGATTTGCACTTTAGAGGTTTGATTTGCGGATAACAATTGCCTATTGTAGATCCATTCGATTTTTTTTTTCTTTCTTGTTAATTAATCAAACACAAACAGACACTACTATCGGTCGCTAGTAAAACACTCTGAATGGTTTGACAATGCAATGGTTTGCACTTGTTTTTCTGGTGATTACACAGAGTAAAATGATTCCTACAGGAGGTTTGACCTCCATTTGGTCTGATTTTTTTTTTTTTTTCCATTCTGCTTTTCTCACCAAAACATACAAGGGAGACAAATAAAAAAATCCAATCGGTGTCCACTGCATGTCTCTGGACTGTAGGAAGAAACCAGAGTACCCAGAGGAAACCCACAAAGCATGGGGAGAACATCCAGCCATACACACCTACACCCCCCACACACACACCAGAGATGAGACTCAAAGCTCCAGACTGGGAGCTAGACGCCAGCGGTGCTAACCACTGAGCCACCGTGCCACCCTGAACATGAATTATTTAACCTTTAATCTTTTGTTTTTCTCTTGTAAAGGGCTTTGGAGGAGAAATTGTAGTAGATAAACACACTTTTTGTCATCAAGGTATGATTTACACAAAAGACCAGATGTCAGAACCGTAAATTCAGTGTTGTTTGGTTTTAATGAAAGGGTTAGAAGATTTCTGTAAATGCAGCAGACTTGATCTTTTCATGAAATGCATTACTTTACTTTACAAAAAAAATTGATTTACCTGCTTTAAGAAGACATTTTATAGTAGGTTTTAGCTACTCGTCTTATATTACAACCGCTGCTTTCATCATGATGCCATGTCAGGTCCGTAAGTCTTATAGTATACAAATTCTGTTAAAAGTAGACATGCAATGCTAACGAATATGTGCAGAACATTTAAACGTATCACAGTATAAACGAGCAGCTAAGGTTGAGACATTTGGACAGTACACAAACGGAGTTTGCATTATCCTTCTGCTTAACCGAGCGTCACCGCCGGGCCACAAGAGTGTCACGGGTGACGTAGAGTTAGGACCCAGTTCATGTTAACACCGCTTCTTCACAGCCTGTGGGAGGCCATTAAAACCGAACAGAACACTGACATGTCGGTGTGTAAAAGCCTGTCGACAAGTTTACCCCAAAGACTTCATTATTGGAGAAAGCTCTAAAGGAAAGGCTACGCCGCATGTCGAATTTAGCTTCACTCTGGGGCGACACATCGCAGCAAACTCGGCAGCGTCGTCGTCGTGGGCTAAGAATCGTCGATACGAATCAATGCAAAGCTCTTCTGATTTCCTATAGCGAAACATTTTCATATCCAGGTGGGCGTGGTTTCCATGCCCCCTGCAGGATTATAGAAGAACAGCAACATTTTACCACTTCCGATGCAAACTTAAATAAATGTAAAAATTAATCATAATAAAAAAAATATTTTTGGATTTTGGAGTCAGAAAGAATCTCAATATGTAACTGAACTGAGTTAAAAGTGTTTATTGTGTTTATTAAGGACACTTCTTATGACTTGTAGAATCTGTATCGGACATGCTCTGACTGTGACCTGACACTTTGCTAACATATTGTTTTTTTTTTTGTTTGTTTGTTTTTTTACATGCATTTTTTTGTTTACGTAAAGGAAAAATGCTTTACGAATCCTGAGACACAGATAACTCATAAGGAATCTGAAATCTATGGCTACTGTATTTACATTTACATTTAGCGCATGCTAATTTGATCGTTATAATTAAAAAACGCATCTTATCATGTGCCTTTAAGGAATAAAAAAAAAACAGTCACGTTTGTACAAAACAAACTGGTTAGGAGGGACGCCACGGGACGTCGTCGGACAAGTCTGATTAACGTTGACATCTGGTTAACTCGAGACTGCATGCGCTTGAAATTTTAATAGGATGCAATTCAGCTACCAGATACAGTAGACGGATACATCCAAAGTCACCGCTATCATGAATTATTTCTGCCATTCACGCAATTTCCTCCTCTGCATTAAGGTTCCCATGACAACACGCACACTCCACTGGTGTTTGTATTTGTTTTGATGATACAGTATGTCTCCGCCCCCTTACTTGTCAGAGGTTTATTAATGCTGACGACATACGCACTGTATATGTACAGTATATTCCAACGACATCCGTGTATAGAATCAGTTTGTGTAAAATGAAACATCCAGGAAACGCTTCTTTCCTCTTTCGTAAAGAGCGGGTTCGCAATAATGTCACTGCAAACATCATGAACTCACCTGTTCAACTTCTCTTTAATGCAAATATCCAATTAGCCAATCACATGGCAGCAGCTCAGTGCATTTAGGAATGTAGACCCGGTCAAGACGATCTGACGATCAAGAAGTTCAGACCGGACATCAGAACGGAGAAGAAAGGTGATTTAAATGATTTGGGGCGTGGCGTGGATGTTGGTTCCAGATGGGCCAGTTTGAGTATTTTCCGAAACTGGAGACCTACTGGGATTCTCACACACACACATACACACACACCCATCTCTAGGTTGACAGAGAACGGTGTGAAAATACCCAGTGAGGACAGGTCTCTGGGTGAAAATGCCTTGTTGATGCCAGAGGTCAGAGGAGAACAGCCGGACCGGTTCGAGGAGATTGGAAAAATGTCAGAATTTGTGTGAACGGATGGATCCATCCTGCCGTGTATCAGCGGTTCAGGCTGGTGGTGGAGGTGGTGATGTAATGGGGTAGGGGAGATTCTGTTTATTGGCACACTTTAGGCACCCTAGGTACCAATTGAGCACGATTTAAACGCCACAGTCCACCCGAGTATTGTTCCTGACCGTGTCCATCCCTTTATGAGCACAGGATGACGCGGCATGTCACGAAGCTCAAATCATCTCAAACTGGTTTCTTGAACGAGACAGTGAGGTCACTGGACTCCACAGTCACCTGATCTCAATCCAAGGGAGCGCTTTTGGGACGTGGTGTGTAACGGGAGACTTGAATCAAATCTAGATAGATGTTCTGTCAGAGCCGTTCTTCTAAAAAAAATAATAAATAAATAATAATAATAAAATAAAACAACCCACAGCTCTGGTAGTAATAAAGTTTATCTAGATGTGTAGAGAACATCATAAACATGCATGGCTCCGAGAACTCGTCCTTAGATGTAGCTCAAGCAGAACTTCTAGAAACTTCTTAAATTGGGTTTTTAGAACGCTTCTTAAATAAGGCATTCGGGTGAAAGTAAAGTAAAAAAAAAAAAAAAAAGAAAACCCACAATCCCACTCTAATGGCCAGCACAAGGGCTCAAAGCCTTAGAGCTTACGTGTCAGAATATACCATTTAAATGGTTTTATTTCTGTGGTTTCATTTTTTTTTTGCTTCTACAAGCTAGTTATTTTAGAAATACCAATGCTTAAAGTTATAAAAGTTGTAAAGTTGATCGGCCATCACCCATTTATCCATTTATCTGCACAAAGAAAATTTAAAAAAAGTCCTGTCTAGGATTTCTTGACGTAACAAAAAAAAAAAAAAAAAAGAATCCAGATGAAAAGCAACTTGATTATAGCCCTTAAAAGGGCAATCAGAGCAGAGCACTACACCACCATGTGAGAGAGAGAGAGAGAGAGAGAGAGAGAGATGTGTGGTTACTTGAAGAGTATGTTCTGCTCAGATGCATTAACATAAAGCTAAAGGGAGTGGAATTGCAGGCTGCTGCCAGGCGGTTCCTAAATTGGGGGGAAATTATTGCATTGCTTCCTGCCAGTGTCCCGGTAATTACACTGTGCCTCTTCGAGCGTGTGAGGGAGGAGGGGGAGAAAAGCAAGCCAGCTCTGATGAATACGGCACTGATTGCTGGTATTCACGTCCCTGCTCTGATGGTTTCAGTGCATGTGACAGGTATTGCTGGCGTCCTTTCTTCTCACTCTTTCGTTCTCTGAAGAGCTTTAAAGGCTCGGAGAAAGGAGGCTCGTGTTTCTATTTAAAGAGCCACTTTCATCAGCTGGCCAATCGAAATGGTGACAGCGCGAGAGTTTTTTTTTTTTTTCGTTGTTTTTTCTTTTTTCTTTTTTTTTTTTAAAGAGTCTTAATGGCACTTTCTCTTTTTCAGATGCAATTAAAGCTAAATTTCTTTAGACGTGCTCTTGCTAACTGGAGAAGAAACGAGGTGAAGAGCCAAGGAAAACAAAATTAAAATCCTTTTTTTTTTTTAATTATTTAATTTTTTTTATTCTTTATTGTCTGTATCTTTTAAATGTCTGCAGTCTGAATGAATTTGTAGAGACGGAAAAAAAAAAAAAATACGCGAGAAAATAATCGCAAATCTTCAAAGAGTCTGCCTGATTTATTTATGTATTTATTTATTTATTTATTTAAAATGAAAACGTCTACAGTCTACAGTTTTGGCGGTTGGCATTGATTGCCTTGCACCACCAGGGGCCGGGTTCGATTCCCCTCCTCGGTGTCGGTGCGCATGGAGCTTGCATGTTCTCCCCGTGCTTACAGTAGGTGCGTTTCCTCTCGCACAGTCCAAAGACATGCAGATTCGGCTGATTGATGTTCCCAAATTGCCCATACTGTGTGTGTGTGTATATGTGTGTGTGTATATGTGTGTGTGTGTGTGCCCTATGATGTAGGTGTACCCCGCCTCTTGCTCTAGGTCTCCTAGGATAGGCGTGACCCTGCGTACAGTATAAAGAGGTACAGATGATGAGTGAGACTGAGATTTAAGCTGGACTCCAACCAGCAAAACCGGATCTGATGCTTCTTCAGGCTTCTGTTATCTGATAAACTTCTCAGATCAGACGTGGATAAATCGCTCTGCCGAGCGCCTACCACAGGGATCAACCAAAGGCATCTACTTCAGTCGTGGAGAGCAGAGTTCGTACCGTAATTCACCAACACCTAAACACACCCACTGGACCTCCAGGACAGAAGTTGAAGAGGACAAGAGTTGGTGTAGGACAAGAAGTGGTTTAAATTGCACCGGATGACGTGAGAGTAAATCTTCCCCTCATACAGAAGCACCACTCGGCTTTGTCTCCATCACGAGCCGTACGTTTGCACCATCGTTGAAGCCAAATCTCGAATCCTCTTTTAAGATCTGCTTTGTCTCAGTTGACGTGTCAGAATGGTTACGTTTATGACATCATCGAGAAGAGCCGTGCGCACAGACGGATGAAGAGGTTTAAAGATGGGAGGCGGTTTTAACCAAAACCAAACCAGACGGTCTGTAAAATCTGACCCACCTATTTCAAGGAATAAAAACATTACGCCTGATTTTGCATTACTTTCGGTACCGTCCTCTTATATCCTGGCTCTTATTCTGTTTTTTTTATTTTTTTTTACATCTTTTTATTTAGTCGCTGATGAACAGGCTGTAATTATCAGTCAGAGAAAAGTGCTCCTTTTATTCCATTCAGCAGCCAGATAAAGTAAAAGACAAACATATTGACTGGTTTTAATGCATCAGCAACACACAGGAGGTGGAAATGGTGCTGAGCAAAATATCAAAGAGCGTAGTGCAAAAGTAACGGCATGGCAGCGGATAACAGGAACGTGTTATGTACAGTGTTATGGATGTATACATACATCTTCATTTTCAGTTGAGCATTCATTTATTTTCATTAATGTGATGGAGAAAAAAAAAAAATGACGAGCTCATCATACATTACGACGAAATACACTTTAGGTTTCCAGGCAACACAATGTGACACGTTGACGTTTTGACATAATGAGTTTGTAGATGATAAACATACTGTTGCGTATCCATCTTTGCTTTCCAGAACAGTTCGACTTAATACCCTCGTGAGGTCTTTAAACCGAACGGTTTCATAACGGCTAACAGCGTTTTATTCGATCTGTTGTCAAAGCTAGAAGATCTTTTTGTCCGTTATTTTGTCTTCAACTTCTTCAACCCAGGTCCTTATGGAGAACAGGCACCGTGCTGGAACAGGAGAAACGCATGAAGTGCTACAGCATGCTCAGACATTCTATAGACAGTTGTTCTGCATGCTTCCCCATGCAGGTGTGATGGTCAGGTCTCCACAAATGCTATGAATCTGTGTGAAGATTCATCCTGCGACAAACCATCCATCCAGTGCTTCTGAAACTTTTTTCCAACATTAAGATTCAGTTATTAATACTGTAAACATGTACCGTTTAGCACAATGCTCGGCGGTGGGTTTCTTGCCTGCCATTGCAGAAGGTTCAGCTTCGATTCCCACCCAATACCCAAACCCCAAAGCCTGGATAAACTAGAAGGGCTGCGTCAGGAACAACGTCCGGCTCAAAACCTGTGTGTGATGTGGCAACCTCTCAGTGGGAACACCCAAAAGAAGACTAACAACTACAACAACCTTATCGCGCAATGATTTTTCCCCCGTTAAGAAGTCAGCCAGGATATAGCACCCCCTGGAGGACATAGGGTTAATGGCCTTGATCAAGGGTTCACCAGACTGGCTGTCCTGAGGCATGAACCCCGACCTCGCAATCAGTCAGTAGACATTTCTGACATGAAGTCACAACTGCATATGCATGTGTTATTGAAAACATACATTTTTAACAATAAACCAGCAATAAAACTAAAATTTACAAATGATAACAAATAAGAGTGTGTAAAGGTATTACTGGAGTTCCCAGACGATCTGACTGTTTTTATTTTCTCTACTCTCAGACAGAATTCATAACAGTGTTCGATCCCCGCTTGATGCTGTAACCTCTCGCAGCTGAGGGTCTAGAGAGAGCTGATTGGCCGAGCTCTCTCAGAGGGGTGGGAGACTTTACACTCAACATTAATCACGGCTCTACAGCCAATCAGGGGCGTCTGAAAGCTCATGCAAGCAGAAGGAGCGGATGGCACAGTTTGAAAAGATGCGGTCGGCCGTCGTCACGTGGTTCGGAGGAAACACGTGATGGTCTTCGGCCCTCCCGGCTGAGTGGTAGTAGTAGTAGTAGCCTTAATGTGGAGCCCCCTAGTGACGGGGAGGAATTGGATACGACGAAATTAGGGACAAAATCATAAAAAAAATAATAATAATTTTAAAGAATTCGTAACATTGCTAGAAAACTGACTAACTCCCCCTTGTGACTGAAAGGTGTATTGCAGACAAAAATCACAACAATGGCGACCCGACCTGTGGGTGGCGTCCCATTGTTAAGGAACTGGTGGTTTAAACGGTACCGCTTATCTTCAATATTTTCTCCAAAATGTCTTTTTGAATTATAGGAATCATTCATTGATCTTAACACTAACCTCAATCAACATATGAATGAAAGTGTGCACGCGGCAGAGCGATGACGAGCTTTCGAATGCTTCCTTTTTTTAAAGCCTTGTTTAGAAAATCCTATGGGACGGTAATGGTTTTAGCAAGCAACACTGCAACTGTACAAGTTTGCACCTCTACAACAACACTGTTCCATTTACTGGCGAAAACATCTCATGTGAAATGCATGGTGGGAAAAACCAAAAACGTTTCGGTCAGTTATATTTTCAATATGGATCAATAATTTCCCTGACCGGATCAATAAAGTCTATCTATCCATCTATGACAATAAATAAATAAATAAATACATGAATAAATTATATATATATATATTCATGTATTTATTTATTTATTGTCATAGATAGATAGACTTTATTGATCCGGTCAGGGAAATTATTGAAATAATAAAGGGAAATATAACTGATGCTCATTTTAGGCCAGACTTTCATGCAGGTCGTGTCTTAGGGAAGAGGAACGAATCCACTTATTCATAAGAGATAATTTAACATGTCTGAACATCTGACAAAAATCGTACATTTTTAGATGTGATTTGTGCCACTTGTTTTTTCCCCCTGATTGCACAGAGATTCTCTACAGGAGCAGGGGAAAGAAACAAACAAACAGGAAATGATGATACCCTTGGGCATTTGATCATTTTAATAATAATTCCTTTCAGAGAAATAACCGTGCAGCACGCACTCTTTCATTCATATGTTGATTTTGATTGACGCTAGTGTTAATGCACCGTGATCTGAACCTGGGGAGTGTAAACTGGAAAATCACGACTATATATGGGATTCTGATCGTCAGGCGGAGCGATGACGAGCTTACGAACGCTTCCAATGCTTCCTTTTTATAAAGCCTTGTTCATAAAATCCTGAAATGTACTATGGGACACACGGTGTTATTGCATTCCTAGAGTTATGATTTAAAGCGTATAATCCATCGGAGACTAATTTGTAAATCCTTGTTTTGTTTTGTTTTCTTGGCAGACGGGAAATATCTTTAGCGTTTTCATTGTTTTTTTGGGACTACACAGAAGCAGCCCTTCGTACGGTCGCTTTTATCGACGTTGTGCCAGAGGGTCCAGAGGCATTTAAGGATGATAAGTATTTCATAAACAGAACTTCCTTGTCTTGTAGCATTTCAGATGATGGCCTCACAATAGGCAAAGCCATTCTCAGGCCATGATAAAAAGCATATGAGGAGAATGAAAGCTTTATTATGCTACACTGAATAGGTCTCTGTAAAGCCTGAGTGCCCTGCGTCCATCTTTTTTCTCTTTTTCTCTTTTTTTTTCTTCCCCTTCGAGATCTTCCGCCATTGGAAATCCAGGCCAGAGTGCAGCTAAGAACAGAAGACAAAAAAAAACTCACTGAGTGCACGGGGAATTCATGGATTAAATTTATCCACTGGTCCCTCTCATGCAGATAAGCGCTAATCTCAGGCTAAAAGGACTGTATCAGAGGAATCGCTCTTAATCCTGTCATTTTGTCACGTAGCTTGAAAACTACTGTATACTTCAAGTTAACGAATCCTCCTACTAACTTATCTGCCGCACGTCCTCGCAAACCCGAGGTGAGAGCGTTATGATTAAAAGATATGTTAAAGTATTAATTAACAACATGGAGGTTGCACGGACTAGTGATGTCGGTGGCGTTCGAGTGAATTTTAATTCGTTGCTATGCAACATGTGGTTGTGACACGATGTTGATATGTTGCGATGCAAATAAGCTTGTCATTTTTTTTGACTAGGTTTTATTCCATCACTGCAATGGTGTGTGAGGTGCCTTGTCATAAGGATAATTATAATAAGTCAGGTTATACTAATTATAGTAATAATAGTTGATGTCATATGCATAAATATCGGTATCCACTAGGGGTTTAACGGTATCACTGTTTAGACTTGCGTTCAAACGAGAAAACTTTGTTGACACACGTACAGTACTGTATGACATTGAAGTCATGCTTTTAAGTTGGTTTGGATTTCAAGCACTCACTCATCGTCTATAACGTGTTGTCCTGTGTTCAGGGTCATGAGGACCTGGAGCCAATCCCAGGGGACTTAGGGCATGAGACGGGGTACACCCTGGACAGGGTGCCAATCCATCACAGGGCACAAACACACTCGGGCAATTTGGGAACGCCAATTAGCTTAATCTGCTTTGGACTGTGGGAGGAAACCAGAGGAAACCTACCAAGCACGGGGAGAACATGCAAACTCCATGCACACAGGGACGGGAATCGAACCCGGACCCTGGAGGCGCAAGGCGACAGTGCTGAGCACTACACCACTGTGTGTGCATCTAACGTTTCATGAGATACTCTATATGAACAAACGTATATGGCGAAACCTGTTAATTATTGAATCAGCAGTTTCAGTCCGGCCCCTTATCCCCAGTGAAAGGCGATCTTAATTCTTCTGTATAGTACAAAAACATCTTGGACAATGTTACGCTTCTATGCAACTTTGTGTCCACAGTTTGTTGAAGGTCCTTCTCTATTCCAGCATGAGTCCGCCCCAGTGAACAAAGCGAGGACTATAAAGACACGGTTTGATGAGTTCGGTGTGGAAGAACTCGACCGGACCGAACACAGAGCCCTGACCTCAACCCCATCGAACATCTTTGGGATGATGAACTGGAACGGAGATTGCGAGTCAGACCTTCTCATCCAACATCAGTGTCTGATCTTATAAACACTCTACAGAATGACTGGGTTCGAATTCACACAGAAACACTCCAAAATCTTGTGGATGCCTTCCAAGACGAGTGAGTCAAGAGCTGCAAAAGGAAATGTGCACCAAATCCATATAAGTCTGCAGTATGTATTTAAATTCAATGTCATTGCGGGTTTGGACGAAATACTTTTGTCCATATAGTGCACTTCCTGCATCCTGTTAACAGCATGATGATGAGTTATTTAATGAAGCCGGATTGTAAACGATGAAATTGTAAACAAAAAAATCTTCAATAAATAATTAGACCGTAAGATGATTATGGTGAGTTATGATGTTATGATGCAAAAGCCAAACATGTAGCTTAGCCAGTCCAAAATCCCTCACTCAAGATGATCCACTCTGGACATTCCTCTCTGGAACATCTGAGACACTTTCAACATGTTTACAGTCAGGATTCCTGGTGCTCCCAGAGCCGCTCTTTCACACTCCGAGGCCTGGAATATGGCCGTTCCATCAGGGAAGAAGAAACCCTCCACAGATGTGATGTGCTGGTGATTCAGTCCATTCAGGTGGTCATGTGACTTCATTTTATCTCTACATGACGTTGCTGAGTCTCGACCTGAGTGACTGAAGCAACCCCAGATCATTACACTGTCTCCATAGTGGACACTATGCATGATGGGAGCATCGCTTCATGCGCTTCCCTTCTCACCCTGACGCGCCCATCACTCTGGAATAGACTCAGTCTGGACTCATCAGGTCACATGACCTTTTTCCATCGCTCCAAAGTCCAGTCTTTATTCTCCCTAGCAAACTCAAGCAATTAAAGTTGTCTCCCTAACAAGTTGCTTATTTGATTTGGCACAGTTTTTTAAAAATTTTTTTTTTACCCATTTCCATTTTATCCCAGCTTGTGATGGTCACCGAGCTACAGTATGCATCTTGGTTTCAGGAAATTGAAGAACAAATACAACCCACTATACCAATAAGGATGTATTTACAGTAAAAAGCACACAGGTTTTAGATGATGAGATTTCATTGGAATTACTGCTCACCTCACCGTCACTGCAATGTGTCGCTACCAGCTGCTGAAATGGCAGTCGAGTGAAGAGGACAAAGACGGAAAGACTTTTATTCAGCTCCACTGGGCTCCTCACTCTGCCAGCGCTCATAAAGCGAAGCTCCAGTGTGTCACAGCCAAGAGCGACACTCAAAGACATTCACTCACTCACTCACTCACACACACACACTCGCATCTGATAAAGAGAAAGTGACATAGACATAGTATTCATGCATCAGCACCTGACATCAGATTCAAACATCAGACATCAGCAGCAGCTCTCTTTGTCAAGCTCCTCTTACACACACACACACACACACACACACACACACACACACACACCTCTAAAACTCAGTGTGCCACGACCAGGTTGGGATGTCTTTGACTTTATTTATATACACGTCTTTTCCTTTCAAAGCTGCGCACACTTCAAAAGTGAAATAAATAAATATAGAAATGAATTCAAAACAGGCGGCGTACCACTGATGTCGGGAAACTGTCATGTTCCATCGCCGAGCTCGGCAAACAAGCACCGACCTATGAATTTATGACTCTGAAGTGGGTTTTCTCGCTCGAAGCTAGAGGCAGAGAGATATATGTGATGCGTGAAAATGATCTCGTTATTAATATGTGAAAGCTGTAGGATGTCAAATGTAAAAAATAATAAAAAAATTAAAAATCGTCTCTTATGTCATTGATTATTTTCTACTCATCTGTCTTTCTACTGGCTAATTGGCTATATTAATTACAGACCAGATTTTTTTTTTTTCATTGCTGGGTTCGAATCTTAAAAAATAAATAACAACTGCTTTTTCTGTCCACACCCTCTTAAATCTAAGTCCAGACGCTGTACATGTATACTTCGTTCCAGAAGCAAGCTCATATTCCAAAACACTCGTAAACCAAATCAAAATTGAGATGAAAACTCAAATAATTTGTTCGACAGCCCAAAAAAATAAATACAGAAAAATAATTAAGACAATACATAAAGTAAAAATAAAACAAATTAAACTGCACTTTACCTTTTAAAAAAGTAAAAAAAAAATCCCAACAAATAAATGAACCAGCGCCTTACCTTTGAAAAGAATCGCGACAGAGCAGAGTTAATGTGTAGAGCAGAGTGTGTGTGTCTGTGTGAAGCCAGGGAGGGGGGTGTAAAGGAGAGAGTGTGTGTGTGTGTGTGTGTGTGTGTGTGTGTCGGTGTCAAAAAACTTGGCACTTGTAAACCAAGACATGCTCGTTTTTCAAGTCAAAATTTATTAAAAATCTTTGCTCGTCTTGCGGAACACTCGTAAACCAAGTTACTCGCAATCCAAGGTTCCACTGTGTATATATATATATATTTTTTTTTTCTTCTTTTTTTTCTTTTCAGAAAGAAAATACATTTCTTTCAACATTGATGGAAATGTTAAAGAAAAAAAAAACCTTCTAAATACGAATACAGGATATAGTATAGTCTCCAGCCCTAGAGAAGGAACAATCCCGAATGTTACATATGTGTATATACTGTACGTACGTTTTGATGAATACATAATCAGACTGCTTTATTGCTGCCCCTTAGTCACGTTCTACCTCCAATTCAACATTTGCTTAACTAATAAGATGATTAAAAAAAAAACTCTCATATGAGTCAAATTTTTTTCTCCTGGAATAAATTAATAACAGCGGTGGACCGAAACCAAATTAGCGAGTGTTTATTTATAGCTATCAATATTTAATTAAGCGTATTTTAATCCCCCCTCCTTCCCTCCCTCCCTCCCATCCACAGTTCATAACTCGTAGTGGCTGTTTAAATATTAAAACTAATTTACGCGCAGATAAAGAGGACGGGTTTAAGTGTGTTGTGGGAGAACACACACCACTTGACTTTTCTCTTTTGTAAACCAAACAGGTTGCTTCGTTTTGTTCCTCTCCATATCCTCTTCTCCTCCGTGTTGGACCAAATCATCAAAAATCCTCTACTGTAGCTTTGATGTATGAATTTCTCAGTTAGGACTTTTTCTGATAATCCTTTGATCCCTCATTTTTTAAAGTCAGGAGTCTCAGAAAATGCAGATCTGATCAGGACTCACACCAGACCCAGACCCAGACCCAGGAGGTTCTCCAGACCTGTGAGACACGAGACGGTGAGAAAGCTCTAAGATAGTGTGTGGGTACAGTATTTGTTCATGTCTGTTCTGAATGAGATCTGGAGATGGTTTCATTCATATAAAGCCAGGTTTGCACTTGCCAGATGGATCAGTTTGCAGATTTCACAAACTGCTGATCTCCAGGGATTTTCATGCTGTACAGTCTCCAGAGTTTACACAGGATGGTGAGCGTCAGTTCTGCAGGTGGAAATTCCTCATTCATAAGAAAGAGAGAGAGAGAGAGAGAGAGATGAGACATACTGGACTGTAAATGGCTGAAATGTTTTGAGCTGACATGCAGGCTAGGGTAACTCTTTACAACCGAGCTGAATTTGAGGCTAATGTGGGTACAGATTTACTGAAACATTGCCTTTCCCCAGTGTTTGTTTGAGTTTCCAACAACAGCCTTCCTGTTCTTGGCTACGAACCCAAAGCGAAAGTCTTCTTCTGCCTTCTCATGAAACCCAAGGTTGGACAGGAGGCACATCCATGTGAGATGCGTTTCTACTATACTCACCGTATGTACTGTATGTCAGAGAGAGTAAATCACCAAGTCTCGCCATAAATTTAAAATGATGTTAAAATCCCAAACATCTGCCCAACATCTGCAAATAAATCATCTCTGTAACATCTTTCTTTTTGTTTCTGATGCAACGACTTCTAATTAATCAAGGTATTGACTGCGTCCAATTTCACCTGGAATATCAGCCTGGCAAGGCAGCACGCTTGGCGGCTGAGTGTGTTTTTCTTTTCTCTTGTAGACATTCTGGGAAACATTTTCCTTCCCTGGGCAAACCTGCAGTAGAAAACCAAAACCAGCCCCAGCACATCAGAGGTAGATCTTACGTCTACAGATCTTAATTCCCTGGCACGGGTTTCGAGTAAGCAGAAACAGAACAAAACAAAGACAGGCTGGGAACTACAGATCTAGCAAAATCCCCTTACATCGCCGGGTTCCTGTTTAGACTTCTTTCAGCTGCTACTATGAACAATTCAGTAAGTAAGTCAGTGAACCTATTAGTAAATGTGTTTGTAGTTACAAGAGTGAGTGATGTTAACCAGAATAATATTATCTTGAAATCTTTTATACTGTATTGTGTGTTGTCGGGTGGAGAGCAAGTTTAATCTGAAGGAATCTCCAGAGAAGCCTTGTAGCAAATTTATAGAAATCACGAGTCAAAGGGATTCTGCTGCACTCGTTATAAATAAAAGAATTCCTTTACTTTCTGTTGCCTAATGGGGATTGTGGTGGCATCAGGCTAAGAAGGTCAGCCCTGAGTCTGCTGTAGGGTTTCTGTCCATTGTGAACTGCTGTACAAGGATCCACCCAGGGGGCAAACTTGTCCTTTCTAGACTTTAAAACAGTCCTGGATCTTCAAGTTCTCCATCATACCATGGAACAGCCCGGAGAACCTAGGGTTAGGGTTAGGGTTAGGGTTAGGAGCTTGTACTCACACCTTATTCTTTCAGCCATCACCTACTGTATAACTAATGACTCTAGATTAGGATAAGGATTCGGACTGACCCTGATCACAAATGAATAAGATCCCAAGATACTCGTAAACACCTTTCCTGAAAGGTTTCTGCTTTCACCTTGAAGCAGCGTTTGAGTCATACTGTATCTGGCAAAGAAACCATGGCTTTCTGGCTTGGAAGCGTTATTTCCTTTGCTCTCCTGCTGGATTCCAGACTCTGGAGTCTTCTCAACAGAATCTGAAAACAGACTTTTCCTGGAACAGTGTGATTCCACCCAACCTCTGGTCGGGTGGAATTTTTTTTAATTAATGAACACCAACCTATTCAAAGCCGCTGCCCAAGACTTTCAAACAACATCTTTATCACACAGCCACAAGCATCTACAGTGCTATCAAAATACCTGGATGAGTCTCATCCACCCGTGCAGTTTTGCTGCTACAAAAGATGATAAATGCTACAGTAATCTTAGCCACAGAGTCTCAAAACCGCCAAAGACTTCTGGCACGGCATCATAAAGGGAGGGGATATCCACAGGGTTAAGAAACTCCTCAAGGGACCCTTTCTACCTTTCAGCAGTGTGGGCATCTCACATCTCATCTCATCTTTCTTTTTTGAGGTGCTAAATGGTTTGCCATAACGTCTTTGAAGCTACCCTAGAGACTTTTTCCATGGTCCCTCCAAACTCTCCGATGTCTCAGCTTTCTCTTTTGAAGGTGCTTTTGCTTCAGCCCCTCTGGCTATCTCATACCTTTTAATTAAATCAGGAAGAGCTCGCCCTGAGCATTCACCAGATGGTAAAGGCTTTGCTTCATTCAGATTTATTGTCCCCAGCGTCAATCACTACTTGTTCCTTTTAGAGATGGGAGTCGTGCCCAGAAACTTTATAGATGCCAACACTACTCATCAATTCTGGATTTCACTAAAGAACCCTTTTCATGTTCAACAACTGGATGGTCCAGTGGATCATTACTTCACACCAGAGGTCTGCACACAGAACATTTTTTTTTCTTCTTCCGGACACAGAATCTCCTATATAAAATAATAACCATATTTTTCTTGCTTTACTCGGGATACAATGTCACTCAAGATCATTTGAGAAATCATAACAACTGGGGACGGTTCCACTCTTCCACGTAGACGGTCCTGGCCTTGGCTGACGCAGACAGATGTTCTCTGAGGACTCGTGACTGCAGTCGCTCGGTAGTTCAGGACTGGAGTTACAATAACCAACTGGACTCCATATGAACACGTCTCCTGTTATACTGAACTTCCAGCCTCCTAACACACAGTATGAGTGCAGATCAATCCCTGCTCTCCGTTATCACCCAGATGAGGATGGGTTCCCTGGTGAGTCCGGTTCCTCTCAAGGTTTCTTCCTATTACCATCTCAGGGAGTTTTTCCCTCAGCGCCATCACCCTCGGCTCGTTCATCAGGGACCATCTGATCATTCTAATTTATACACATTCACATTTCAGACAAACATATATAATTTTTTTGATTGTGTAAAGCTGCTTTGCGACGATGTCAATTGTTAAAAACGCTATACAAATAAAATGTAATTGAACTGAATAACCTATCACTCACTCACCGTCTATACCGCTTTATCCTGTACACAGAGTCGCCGGGGGGTGGGGGGGGGCTTGGGCTGGAGCCTATCCAAGGGCTCAAGGCGGGGTACACACTGTACACCCTGGACACCAATACATCGCAGTGCACACACACACACACACACACAGACAATTTAGGAACGCCAATTAGCATAATTTGCAAGTCTTTGGACAGTGGGAGGAAACCAGAGTACCTGGAGGAAACCCACCAATCACGGGGAGAACAAGCAAATTCCATGCACACAAACCCTGAGGCGGGAATCAAACCCAGTCCCTGGATGTGCAAGATGACGGTCATTACCACTACACCACCGTGCCGCCCACATGGAGGACATTCATCTAAAACTAAAGGTATCTAATAGTTTGACTACTAGTTCTGATTATTATTACTCACTCACTCATGTTCAATACCGCTTTACCCTGTATTCAGGGTCGGGGGGCCTGGAGCCTAACCCAGGAAACTTAGGGCAACTGGCAGGGTACGAATCCATCGCAGGGCACAGACACACACACTCATTCACACACTACGGGCAATTTGGGAACGCCAATTAACCTAACCTGCATGTCTTTGGAATGTGGGAGGAAACCGGAGTGGGTTTCAAAGAACTGTTGCATAACCTCGTTCCAGAAACCTTAGATAAATGTTTTTATTTGTCTAATAACGGCACATTTTGGCCCATTTATTATTAGCTTTAGATATAGAGTGTCAACCACAAAAGTTCCTTTGTATTACAAGGAGCAACACGACTCACAAATCAGCAGCGGTGGACAAGATACACAAATTGTACATATCCCAGGAAAAATATGACTCAAGAAAACGTACCAAAATACTTACCTTCAAATATACTTAAATATCAAATGTACAGTGGAACCTCAGATTGCGTGTAACTCGGTTTACGAGTGCTCCGCAAGACGAGCAAAGATTTTAAATAAATTTTGACTTGAAAAACGAGCATGTCTTGGTTTACGAGTGCCAAGTTTTTTGACACCGACACACACACACACACACACACACACACACACACACACACACACACACACACACACACACTCTCGCCTTTACACCCCCCCTCCCCGGCTTCACACAGACACACACACACTCTGCTCTATACAGAAACTCTGCTCTGTCGCGATTCTTTTCAAACTAATTATTTGAGTTTTCATTATTTCTTATGGGAAGGTTTGATTTGGTTTACAAGTGTTTTAGAATACAAGCTTGCTTCCGGAACGAATTATGCTCGTAATCCAAGCTTCCACTGTACTGTGTTTGTATTAGCTCTCTCTCTCTATCTGATATCCTCCATTTCTGGTTTAAAACACCTGCTACATCTTTGGACATTTTACAGAGGGAAGGCAAATAAGTTCAGCCTTTTTTAAGCAGACATAAGCAGTTGAGACAAACATCGGTATGTTAAATAGTCTTTTTATAACTTGACGCCATGAGCCGATAGTGGTGAGAAATACACGAGAAATAGCCCCATCAATAACAGGACGTAATACAGCACAGCACAGCACAGGATGTGAGGAGTTCTGGCATCGTTTTAAACATTTGAAACATTTCAAACGTTTGTGCTGTAGACACACAACCTGTTGGTCTTCGGCACAATAATTAGCCTGACAACACAAACAAAACAAACGGGTTAACACTCAGGATGCAGTCTGTCTGTTAGCGCAGGAAGGAAATTAGATACCGAGGCACATCAGCGTCACACTGTTCAGCACCGAGACATATTCCTTTTTATTATTTGGCTCAGACCGTTTAAACACACCAGGGTGAATGAATGGTGTGTGTGTGTGTGTGTGTGAAAACCTTCCTATGAATCAGCTCTCTGAATGAAACACCAAGAGGAGACTTGCTTTTGGAGTTTTTTATTATTATTATTTTTTTTTTATGACTAGTGTGAGATTTCAGACGGCTCTTTATCCAAAATACTTCCGTCAGCCAGTTCCGACGATATCATTGTAATGGATCTTAATTTTTCTACTGAGAACACTGATTCCGTCTCCCATGGAGAAACATTAACAATATGGTTCGGACACAACAGGTCTGATCTGCATAATAATGCAGCATTTATTCTGTTAAAGCCTGCCAAAGTCGAATCTCACATTTTTAAAACTGCAGCTTCGGTGCCACTGTTGAATATTGAAACAAATGCAACGACATGTTTTTCTTTAATTTCCGCCACACAAAGGACCAATAGGAATCTTAATGAGGTCGTAGGACATGTGTGTGTGTTCATGTGTTCGTGTGTTTGTGTGTGTGTGTGTGTGCACGTCAGTTATGTATAAAAAAAATGTATATAGTAAAAAAAAAAATCTATATATCACGCATCGTTTTTCCAGCACCGCTGAAGAATTTCATTAATCATCTTTACACCTAAGGTCTTAAGCTGAGCTCAGATTAGCATAATCCTCGTCCAAACAACTGATAATGAATCCGGCTCTGCAGTGGGAGGGAGGATGGAGAATATGCACCGGCGTGATCCGAGGGAGACGTGCGCAAATTATTGGATTTAGATTAAACAGAGCCGGTTTTAATGGGTTTGTAGCATTACCCTCTCCATTAATCAAAAATGTCCTCTAGCCTGGTACTAAAGAGAGCAATCTAGAGATTGTGCTCTATTATGTGCGTGTACAAAAAGAGGATTGGGATCATGTGTGTCAGTGTGTGTGAGCTATGAGCTTCAATTAATCATATGCGATAAATAAGCGGAGTGTAAACAGGCGACTGTTCACCTGACTTATGATTACAGTTTATTTATGACTGTTTTTACGGTCGGGTTCGGAATAATGAGGGACAGTCGGTGGGTTTTAAGAGCAGACGTAATCATGACTTTAGCTAATTGATGATGTAATCTATCTCTATATAAATAAGGGAAATCTTTTGTATGTACATTGGTCGAAACTCGCTCTTTCAATATCTTTACGTTTCATGCAGAAAACCGGTCTCAGAAATGTTTCTGCCCGTCAGTCTGTATTTCTGTCCAGCCAGATTTTGTTACAGCATCACGCAAAACTGGTCTGACAGAATTTATTGAAACTTTGGTAGTCTTAGGTGTTTGGCTAAAGTTAAACCTGCACCGGGCCTCCGGGTGGCACAGTGGTAAAGCGCTCGCCCTATCATCCGGAGATCGCGTGTTCGATTCCCGGGTGGTGCTGTAACCTCTCGCAGCCGGAGGTCTAGAGACAGCGGATTGGCCGAGCTCTCTCAGAGGGTAAGGATGAGAGGTACTTAGTGCTCCTCCCACATTAATCACGGCTAAACAGCCAATCTGGCGGCAGGAGCGGATAGCGCCGTCCTCCGAGTGTGTTACACCGCCCCCGACGTTGCGTGAGCGAGCAGTTCGAAAAGAAGCGGTCGACTGGCATCACGTGGTTCGGCGGAGGAAACACGTGATAGTCYTCGGCCCTCCCGGCTGAGTGGTAGTAGTAGCCTTAATGTGGATCCCCCTAGTGACTAATTGGAGGAGGAATTGGACACGACTAAATTAGGGAGAAAATCAGTTAAACCTGCACCATGAGTGAAATTCAGTTAATGAGCAGTTTTTTGACCGATTAGAAACCGCATGTTTTGACAGCAAACTGCGCATGCGTCAGACTGTGGGCGTGTCTTAAATCGACCGCTGGACAGAATTTACTGGAACCTCTGCAGTCCTTAGATCTCTGCCTGAAGTTTACTCTGGACCATAAATGAAATCAAAATGTTGAGTAAAAGCGATGTTATGAACAGTTACGTTTGGGATTTAATAATCTACTTTAAAATGTAAACAAACACCTGCAGCAATAGATATTAATTAGGAAATATATTTAAGTGAACATTCTTACTGGGATTATATTAAAAATATTTTCACTTTGGCTGAAATAACAGCGCTGAAGTGGTATAAGTGAATTTTAACACGCTGGAGACGTTTTAAGACAAAACTTCATCTTTATTCACACAGACATGCACTAAGTGGGCTTCAACCTGTAATAATAATAATAATAATAATAATAATAATAATATCAGTGATCACGTTAAAGCTCATCAGATTATTTTTAGCTTTAACCTTTTAACTCTTTCTACAAACTCTTTAACATTGGGACAGGGTCGACATTGGGAACTCACGCTAATGTGAAATAAAATGACCTGGAGGTGCTTTAATAAGACTGGTCGTACATAAGACATTCATTTGCTCACGTCTCCGGGCACAAGGTTCAACCAGAAGAATGCAAGACTTTTCACCTGTCACACGACCCGTACTTGTCCCAGTCACATGAAACCTACTAATACACACCATGCAATCCTCCACTCACTAATGAGGCTCACGCGGTGTACATTTGAGTTCACTCCACTCTGGTTTTGAGCCTCACTCACTCACTCTAAACACTTTCTCAGGGACTTGCACTTGGCGTGATGTGCGGATGCACCCTGGATACGACACCAGCCATTCTCAGGCCATCTCAGGCACACACACACACACACTCATTCACACCCAGGGACAATTTATCTCAGCTAATCCACCTACTGGCATGTGTTTGAGAGGCAGGCAGGAACTGAAGAGCTATACAGAAAATTTATCAACAACTACTTACATGTCAGATTTGGGAATTCAGCGCTGCTCTGGTTTGAGGCGAGATTAAGCCAGATGCTTGTAACGACAGCTGTGTTTCCTTCTTGTATGCGCATGTATTTTTAACAAAATACCTTTCTTTTAATATTATTCCATTTATACTGAAGTCCATACAAATATAGTACACTAGTGGAAGAACCTGTTGTTGAAAGGAAAGTTTATAAAGTAAAGGTGAAGTAATCGGAGAGCGAATCACAGATGAGAAATGCAAAAAATACTGTAGATCGGATGAAGGTGAAGTTTTGTTTTAAAACCTCTCCAGCGTGTTAAAATTCTCTTATACCACTTCAGCGCTGTTATTTCAGCATTTTAGCGCATAACACTGGGCTCTCAGTTCAGGTACTTCACACTCCCTCGACTCGGATTACTGCGGTTATGTTTGCTGTTTGCTCTAACGACCCGTGTTTTATCGCATAATGGCGTTCCACATCACTGCTTGCTATTAGCACCGAGGTTTCAGCACACATGTGACACACCCGTTTTTAAACTTCGACAAACCGAAAAGCTAAATCTGTCCCTTTATTTGCAACATGAATTATGATCATGTGTTTCATAGAGGCCCTGAGACAGACGCTCGTACCAGACGCTCGTACAGTACCTCCTCCTCATTTTCTTATCTCCTACAAATCATTGAAAATAGCGAGCGCTATTCACAGATATCGTATAAACCCTATTATTATATTATATCTAAAGATGTGAGAGATAAATCACACAAGTATGAACAAGGGTAGCAATGAAAACAGCATCAGAGCCGAGGAGGTTCGCGTGAAGGTGTTTTTAGATCATATGTAAATCAATATTAAACAGATTCGCAGTTATTTTGTGGCGCAGGGGGAAAAAAGATTGCCGGGGATGACACCTGACACGCTTTACTACGGAGTCCAGGAATAAAAAGCAAGAGTGGAAATTATTTTCAATCTGAAGGGGTATAAAATAAATCAGTGTCTTTGAGGGACCGTTCCAGGATCTCAGAATAAACTCTACATTTCAGCAAACATAGTTAATTTTTATGACTAGTAAATATTAGGTGTACCTTCAAAAAGACAGGAACAGCGTGTGAAGCAGAGCAAAGCTTTAAGTAATAATGCTTTGATTGAGGTTTAGAAATCAGAATCAGAATCAGGCTGGTTCATCTACAGGGTCATGGAGAGGTGCAAAAAAAGTTCTGTAATAAAAGAATAAAGACAAAATATGTTAAAAAATGATTTGTAGACACAGTTCTATTAGAAATAGCTATATAATTACATAAACAAATTTACAGCAGGTCAGGTTAAGGCTCTGTGCTATAGATTGACTCATCCATATTTAAATCCTTAAATCCTCACCTATATGGTGAAGGGGTGCGATGGGTCTGGAGCCTTTCCTGGGAAATTTAGGGCACAAGGCAGGGTACATCCTGAATGGCGCACCAAACAGTTTCAGGACACAAACACACACTATGTCATATACTATGGGCAATTTGGAAACAGCAGTAAACCTTCATTGCATGTCTTTGGACTGAGAATGGTGCAAACTTTATATAACCACAGAGAGGAGATCAGTTTCAAACCCCCAACCCCGGAGGTGTGAGGTGACTTAATGTTTACCACTAAGTTCCTAATTCAGCTCAATTCAATTGTATTACTCACTCACTCAATCATCATCTATACCGCTTTATCCTGTATACAGGTAGTCCTCGACTTACAAACATCCAAATAACGAATTTCCGCAGATATGAACAGAACGTGGTTCTACGTACATCATGGAATCGTGGAAGTAGCTCACGTGTATTGTACAAAAAATAGACACAGAGGTTCACCAGACACCAATAATTACAATTACAGTGGAACCTTGGATTACAAACATAATTCATTCCGGAAGTGGACTCGTATTCCAAAACACTCGTAAACCAAATCTAATTTTCCCATAAGAAATAATGAAAACTCAAATAATTTGTTCCACAGCCCAAAAAAATTCATACATAGAAATAATGAATACAATATATAAACTAAAAATAAAACAAATTAACATGCACTTTACCTTTAAAAAAAGTTTAAATAAATCTCGACAGATAAATGTATATATATGTTTGTGTGTGTGGAATTAGCCCCTTCCATTGCCTCGTCTTACACAGTAAAACTTCTCCTCCCTCTGCCCACCTCGCTTTTTAAGTTTCACAACACACACACACAATGGAAACACTGTTTTAACGTAAAAACTCTCTGACCCTCGCGTGAGCGCATACTAACGGAATCACTGCTGTAAAGTAAAAAAAAGTAACAAATGAACAAGCATCTTACCTTTGAAAAGAATTGCGAGCTGAGTTTTCTGTGTAAAGCAGAGTGTGTGTGTCTGTATGTGCGTGTGAAGCCGAGGAGGGGGGTGTAAAGGCGAGAGAGTGTGTGTGTGTGCGTGTGTGTCGGTGTGTGTGTGTGTCGGTGTTGGCGCACACACATAGGAGACATGCTGAAACATGCTGACTTTGATTATACCAGTAAGAGACGAGCACTAAGACCCAGCAGGGAAGACGATTACCCATAATTCCGCAGCACAAGAGAAAGATCATTGGCTCAGTTGTGTGTAAAGGTGTATAAGACTCACTTTGTCAGACTTAAGAACAAATCAGATATATGAACGTGCTCCCAGAACGAAACTCGCTCCTTAGAATTCTCTCAAAGAGCTCCTATCTTAGCTTAAAAAGTCTTAGCTGGGAGTCCTAAACTAAAAGTGATTTAGGAAACTGAGCTAGGAAAGTACAAAAACCTTTATCTTAGTAAGGAGGCGTGGTCGACCCCGTTGCTAGGGATGATGCAGCAATTCAAGGACTGTGATTGGTTGATAAACAATAACCTCTGACCTCTGCAAAGGTTTTGAAATGAGCTCTTTGTGAAAACAGAACACATGATAATAGAACCAACAGTGAAATCATAATTTTTTGTATATGAAGACACTACAATCATGAGTACAGGCTACTTTATGCAAAGTTTCTAGGCCAAATATCTTAAAGATAATTAAACAGCTAAATGTTGAAAATGTGTCGACTTTTGAAGCAACCAATTTCCACACAGTAGCTACTATATTTAAGTTCTTACATTTATTTACCGTATTGATTTTATTACTTGTAATCCATTTTAGATTGATGGGAGCAAAATGTCTCAGCTTTTACAATTTACATGATCGCAGGACAGTTTATTTAAGTTGCACTTTTGGATGGTATGTAGCCAACAATCCAAGAGAGATGTAAGGAAGTAAAACAACAAAAAAAACCAGACTGGACAGAAGAGCAGTGTTTCCTTTTAGCTTTACTTTCAGTGTTTAGAGAATATTTCTTCCTTCCGCCATTTTGTCCTCTGCTAGAGAAACTCTTAAGCCTCTTAAAAGTCCTCCACTCTACTCTTAACAATTTTTAACTTAGGAGCTGTTTTTAGGGCTAAGATTTTTTGTGAATCATTTTTATCTTTACTAAGATTTGGTCCTAAATTTAAGGGAAAATTCTAAGAAAATGCCCTAATTCTAAGATTTTTCTTAGAATTTCATCACTAGGAGCAACTTTTAGGCTTAAGAAGCTTTGTGAATACGGGCCCTGGAGCCTATTCCAGGAGGCGGAGTACACCCTGGACGGGATGCCAAACCATCGCAGGGCCCACACACACACTCACATGCTCATTCACACACTACGCGCAATTTGGAAGCCTAATCTGCATGTCTTTGTACTGTGGGAGAAAACTGGAAAACCCAGAGGAAACCCACCAAGCATGGCAAGAACATGCAACCTCCATGCACACAGACCCTGAGGCGGGAATTGAACCCGGACCCTGGAGGCGTGAGGTGACAATGCTAAATAATTACTCCATCGCCACCCAGTTCCCATCGCCATTATTTTTGTATTATGTTATTATATTAAAACAAAAGAAGCCAGAGGCAACAACGACTAGGCCTCTCTGAGACGACACGTGGAGGAGACCTCTGAACGAAACCAGACTCAAAATATACTGGGCTTATAAATCACTACAGCATCCAGGAGCAGAAGAGAAATAAAACACTGCCGAGTGCCGAACAGATGTTCATACTGTGAGAGAGACGTGGAACGAGCGCAGGTCAGTCTTTTCGCTCTTAGATCTTACAAACCTACAGCGTCGAGGCGAAATTATTCCCTGGAGCAAAGGTGAGACTTGAGAATGAACTCTTCAGATATTGGGAGTTTGAATATCAGTTGATTGAAATCAGCAGGTTATTCTGTGCTTGGTTTAGTAGAAGCATAACACATGCACGCTTTTATTTAAATTCGGAGCAAGGTTTCTGCACGGGAAAGACTGTAATAATAAAACCTGAGGCACATAACTGCTTTCAGAGATCCATCCAGCAGAGCACGGCTCTTTGTACTGCTGTGAGAAAAGAGAGCGTGAAGAACAAGAAGAGAGAGAGAGAGAAAGTGCTAGACGAATCACTCTCAACTAGAATAACCCTGACCTCCAGGTCAAAGGAGCGCACACGTGCACACACCACTCGCAATCCAAAATACACAATTAGAACAGACACACAATACGCTCCTCTTTCTATTATTCTCGCCGCGCAGCTTTGATTTATTCGAAACGTAATCCGCTTTGCTCTTACGCGCATTACAACGGGTCAGATGGCAGCAGTTTGTGATGCACCACTTACTACGTGTAATGTCGAGGTTTTAGCGGCGGTATGCGAACAAAGAAGTGATTCCACATTTTATCACAATTTCCACTGAGAGTACCGTAACTTGGTTGTTGTCTGTTATTGCCTTGGTACTAATAATACTGAATGTGGGAGTTGTTTGTTGACAATTTAATGGACGTTTTTTCTAGGACAAACCAGACATTCGTACACTGACGTACACTGTCATGTGCGTGCAGCGTGCATCCTCTGTAAGTGCAGTACGAGCCCAGGATGTCCGAAATCAAGAGGTACTGTAAATGACCGGCGATGTAGCTGGTACTGCTAAGAAGCGTCAAGCATAAAAAAAATATGGAGACAAAAGTGAAGATAATTGAGAGAATGGAGTGAGGTGAAAAGATGGCAAGAATATCAAAATCGTTCAACCATTCTAAAGAACACTGTACTGTACTGTAATATACTGTGTATAGCCGAATGTGTTAGTATCTTAATACCTAGACAATGTTTGTTGGACTTGCAAACAAATCGGACTTGTGAACAAGCTTCCTAAATGTAACTTGTTCACATGTAGAGGACTTACTGTATATTTTTTTAATGAATTTTTTAAATCTTTTTTTTTTTTTTTTTGCATAAATTTGTCTGGGTTGCTGTCAATCGTTTCCTATCCCTGATACACTGACATTTAACCTGATTTGATATTTGTGATTACCATTTTATCCATATTAAGTCCTGTTGTATAACTTAGTGGCTTTGTAAAGCAAGTGTTGGCTTTAATTCATAGGGTTAGGGTTAGGGTTAGTGATACTGTAGCTTCCTAGCATCCTCATCGTCATCTGGCTTAATTTGGGTTTCTGCCATCGTGTCTCGTGTTCAGTAGGAGCACTGTGACTTGGGCAAGTGATACTAACACGCATATTCCATCCATCCATCCCTTCATTATCTATACCGCTTAGCTCAATTCAGGGTTGCGGTCATGGCAGGAGAAGCAGAGATGCCCAGACATCCCTGTCTCCAACAACTTCCTCCAGCTCCTCCTGGGGGACCCCTAGCCGCTCCCAGGCCAGCCGAGAGATACAATCCCTCCATTGTGTCCTGGGTCAGTCCCCGGGGCCTCAGCCCTTCTCTGGATCGGGACTTGTCATGGCAGAAGGGCTTGTGTGGTCCAGCGATCCTCAGGGCTGTGTCATCTTGAGCCAAATGCTCCTTGTAGGGCCGTCTGAGGTGAACAGGTTCCTGGCAAACATGATCTATGAAACCCCTATGCAAAAGTGTGACACAATATCCTTTACTCTTCCCAGAACAGGGAAACTGCTGTGTGGAGGGCTGGTGTGGAGCCCCCGCCCACAGGGGCCGTAGTCGGGGTTCGGTGCAATGCCCACTAGGTGGCGGGAGAGCGACAGGACACCCGGTTTTCAGCAACATGCAACACGCATACTGTGACATAAAATAATCTATGTACTTGTTTTGTTCGTGTCAGAAATCTAATTTGCAAATATTGAGTGTTTTGCTAATCGATTGCGAGTTTACATAAACAGCAATTAGTCAAATGTTCAATAGTCATTGTTCTACAATAACAAGGTTTCTTAATTCCAGTCCTGCAGGCGTGCTACTCTGCAGATCTTCATGTATTTCCTGTGTCCAAAAACACCTGATCTAACTGAGAACGGGCACTGTAGGTCAAAAGTATGTGGACAACTGATCATGCCCTTTACTGTTATCAGCTTTCCATTAGATTTTGGAGTACGGCTGTGGGGATGTGTGAGGGCTCCAGTCAGGTCAGGCGCGGAGACGTGGTGCGCACTCAGGGTTCCGGTTCACCTGCAACGTCTTCAGTGGTTTAGAGGTCAGGGTTCTGCACAGGCCACTCGAGTTCTTCTACACCAACCTTGACAAACCATGTCTTCATGACACGAAGCGCAGAGGTTAGTGCACTTTCATGCTTGAACAGGTTTTTTTAAAGTGAAAAGAAATCGCAGCGCTGCGGAATACAAAGACATCCAATACAATTTGTCTGCTTCAGACACGTAAGTGTGATCATGAATTAATTATTTCCTACTTTAAAGGTCACATATTATACTCCTTTTTAAACAAATATGCATAAGTCTTAAAAGAAATCTGACTATTAATAATCCAGCTACAGTACAACTCAGATCCTGCATTCTGGCTACTTGATTTTCTTTCTACATCACTTTTTCTTTCTTTTTTTTTTTTCTTAGAATGTCACATTTCAGTGCCTGTTGCTTTAAATGAACTGTGCATGAATAGACAGGTTCATATTTCCCACCCATTTTTATCTCCATTTCTGACCAACAAAATAATGGGGAAAAATCTCACTCACTCACTCACTCACTCACTCATCTTCTATACTACTTTATTTTGCATACAAGCCGATCCACACACACATACACTCATTCACACATCATGGGCAATTTGGGAACGCCAGTCATGCGCCACCTGCAAACTAGACACATCTTGTTTGCAGGTGGTGGACTGTTGCAGTTCCTCTATAATCCTACAGGTGGCGCACGCTAAACTATTTACACATCGGCAGGCAGCACAGCGTCCCATGTGGTAGGAGAGAATTATTTGCTAAGCTTGTTTAGAATTGTAACAAAATCTAAAAATAATAATACGTAATCAGCATGTTTATACCATAATCATACAGAATCGCAATACGAATCGAATTGGCACCTGGGTATCGCGATATTATGGTATCGGGTCGTCCCTGGTGATTCCCCTCCCTATTATAGTATATATGATATTAGATTAAAATGTGAATGCTCGCTTAGTCTCTATAGGTCTTATCCTGTACAGGGTTGTGGGAGGCCTGGAGTCTATCCCAGGGGACTATGGGTACAAGGCGGGGTACACCGAGGACGGGTGCCAAACCATCACGGGGTACACAAGCACATGCTCACAGACTATGGGGAATTTGGAAATGCCAATTAGTCTAACACATTACACATCGATGGAGGAAATCCATCAACCCTCGGGAGGATATGCAAACTCCACGCATGTGCCCCCACGCCGCTAAGTGTAGATACATGCAAAAGTTTAATGGAGGAACAAATCATTAGTACAATTGACTAAACCAGATGTTCTCTCTCCAGGTTCCATACTTTACATGGCTATACACTTTAAGATCTATCTTTAGTGCAGAGACAGGTGAGGGACTCTTTACAGCTGCTTCAGTGTAACATGAGATAGTTTCATTATAAATGCTCCATTAAACGAATATATCAATGGAAAAAAATGTATATCTATATGATTCATTAATAATAAAATGCTCTGAAGAAATGAGCTGTCACTTTAGAAGGATCCTCCTGATCCCAGCAGGTGGCCCTTAATGCTTACAGCAGCCATGTTTGCGACACAGCGACTGCCGCGCAACTTCTTGGGATTCGACCTGATTCTGCCATCGCCGATGTTCACATCAACAAATCATCAAATAGCAAACACGGCCCAGTACGAACAAAAACTGTCATGTTTTCCGAGCAGTGAATCATCAGGCATGTGCTTTAAAACCCGCTAACGTGGATGACAGCAACAAATGCTGCATGGTATTGAGCAAGAGTCTACGTGATTGTTTCCTTGCATGGCAAATGATCTGGCTAATACAGACGGAGTGAAGGGGCAGATGTGGTGTCCCAGCTGTGGGAATAGCAACTGGCAGGAGTTCATCTGTGTATGTGTGTTTCTGGAAACAAGTTGTAAACTCGAGCACAAAGCTACACTGACAGAGCTGAAAAATAGATGTGGCTGTCACACCGAGTTAGCGCTCTCATGAGCGGGATTCAGAGAGACGTCGTGAGAGACGGGACAGACAGAGAAAGATTACAAGCGTGAGAAACTCTGACAAGGGCGGTTAGCTGTTAGCATCTTTAGCACAACGCACACTTGCTTCAAACAATCTGCGCATTTAGTTTAGTTTAGACCAGGGGTCTCAAACTCAGTTCCTGGAGGGCCGCAGCCCCACAGAGTTTTGTTCCAACCCTGCTCCAACATACATACCATGTAGTTTTCAAATAAGCCTTAATGACTTGTTTAGTTCGATCAGGTGTTTTTAATTATGGTTGGAACAAAACTGCGGCCCTCCAGGAACTGAGTTTGAGACCCCTGGTTTAGACGGTCATACTTATTTAATCCCATGTCCAAAGTTTTTTCCAATTTTTTTTTTTTTGCACCTATTATTATATAAACCAGTGTTAACATTGATATGTAATTAGCTAGCTTTTATTTGATAGCCTGATAATAAGACACTGGCACCTGGGGCCTGGGCGGGGCATGCAGCTGTCACAAAGGGTTTCACTGGACAGCTCATACACAGGTCTCTGTGAAATCCGTTAGACATTTAGATCTCATTGAGCTGAACAACTTTTTCATGGACTCAACTCAACAGGAAGTCAGTTATTTTGGGTCGTTTGCAAAACGCATCCCATGGAATACTAGGGGATTTATACGATCGCCGCAAAATAGGCGATATATGATCTCAAGACACTGAGGATTCAGAATTGCGAAGGGATTTCTCAAATTGATATTCATATCTCAAACGGGTCAGCCGTGGCAATACCTTATACTTTTGCAGAAAAATGGCTAATTACTTCGCGAATGACAACATATTGAGTGACATCATAGCGTGATGTTTTTTTTAAGCATCGAGGATGTCTTGGAGGTCTTAACATGCTCGAAAAGGACACACGATGTGCAGGCAGCAATGGCGCAGGTGCTTGGGCCCGATCACTGTTGCTTTGCAATTATATTTACTTTATATTATTATAGACCTCATATTAACATGTAAAATTTAATATACCCCCCCCAAAACACACACACATACATAAACATTAGTTATGAATACTACGGTGGAACCTCGGATTGTGAGTAACGCAGTTTGCGAGCGTTCCGCAAGGCAAGCAAAGACTTTTAATAAATATTGCCTTGAAAAACGAGCAAGTCTTGGTTTACGATAACCGAGTATCATGTATCACGTATGCGCTTCTTGTTTTGATGCCGAGCGTCACGTGATCACAACAGAGCCAATGGTTTTTCTCTCTCTTGCACTGCAGAATTGTGGGTAATCGTCTTCCCAGCTCGGTCGTAGTGATCGTCTCTCACTGGTATAATCAACATATAATCAACTGTTTACTATAACACTGTGACCATGTGTGTCTGCGTAAAACATTTTGTGTGTATGTAAAGCAAAAGTCTCATTAGAGAGGTTAAAGATCCATTTTCTCTTTCTGTATCAGCCTGCATTTTGTGTCTGCGTGCGCTAGTATCATTGGACACCGTGCACCTTCACACACACACACATACACACACACACACACACACACACAAGGTTCATTTGTTTTATTTTTACTTTACATCAGTGATTCCGTTAGTGTTTCGCTCACTCGAGTGTCATTAGAGAGATTTCTTGTTGATTTTCCCGATAAAAGTGTTTCTGTTTTGTGTGCACATGTGTGTGAATCTCAAATAAGAGATGTGGGTTAATGTGTAAGACGAGAAGAGGGAAAGGGGAGGGGCTCCTTACTTTAGCTTCACACATACACACATGTACACCACGCCTGTGCGCACTAACGGGATTTATTTTTGCAGATTGATTTTTACTTTATATTTTGTATTAATTATTTTTATGTATTTTTTTTTTTGGGGGGGGGGCTGTGGAACGAATAATTTGAGTTTCCATTATTTCTTATGGGAAAATACGATTTTGTTTACGAGTGTTTTGAAATACGAGCCTCCTTCTGGAACGAATTAGGTTCGTAATCCAAGGTTCCACTGTATATCAGTAAACAGGTAACAGGTGCACCACCACCTGCTCAGATCCCAATCCTATTGAGCCACATGGGACCCACTGGACAAATCTGATCGACAGAGGTCCCGCCCTACAGCTCACAGCACCCAAAGGATCCAAACATCCTGCAGAGACACCACAACATACCTTCAGACATCTTATGAAGTCATGGGGTCAGAGCCGCCCCGGTGGCACAAGAGGAACCTACACAATACTGGACTTAGAGTTTTGCGCTGTAATGTTATGACTGATCGGTGTGTACGTGTAGCACTTTCACACGCGCTGTAAAGTCTCTCCAGTATTTCCAAAATTTAATCCAGGAAAACCTCTGGGGTCAGAGTGAAGGTGGTTCATACCAAATTTGAATAATCCTTGCACTGTGTTTGCCTTTTGGATCTTTTAACATTGCTTTTTTCCCCCCTGAATAATAGATTTATTATTCATGGTTTGCTTTGAACTCTTAGTGCATCCTATACAATCTTATTCTGAACATGGTTCAAAATCTTAAGTACATATTTTAGCAAAATAAAAGAACATCTGTCATTAAATTGTAATGCTGAAGAAAATTTTAATCCGTATTTTTGGCAAAACTGTGAACGAAAAATGCCGTCTTTTCCTTTCCGAGGTCATATTCTACGTTTCAAATTAGGACTCTGCATAAATGATGGTGCATTACTGGAATTTGGGTTGACAACTGAACCCGAAGACTGAATTGTAGATCTTGTGACTGAGTCGCTAACCTCTCTCCTGTTCACTCTCTGTAATCTTTCAGAGGCAAATTTCTATAAGGGGTCGAATGGGTGGAGAGGGTGTCTGGGGAACAGCAGCCTGGCTGTCTCTGTCTGACAGGAGACATCTATCTCTGAGACACACGCTGAGTTTAACACCTCACACCCACTGAGAGCAGTTACACACACACACACACACACACAGTGGTATCCATAATTTCCTCTCTGCCACTGACTGACGACTTTCTAAGTATATAAGTACTTTCTCAATTTTATATATTCAGTGCATCTAAAAAAAACCCTGGATATTGTGGATTTTTTCTTTTATAATAAAAAAGACCCCACCGGGTACCACTCATCTCCACTACAAATAGGAAAAAGAGGCTACAATTTGCACGAGCTCACCAAAATTGGACAGTTGAAGACTTGAAAAATGTTGCCTGGTCTGGTGAGTCTCGATTTCTGTTGAGACATTCAACAGAATTGGTAGAGTCAGAATTTGGCGTAAACAGAATGAGAACATGGATCCATCATGCCTTGTTACCACTGTGCAGGCTGCTGGTGGTGGTGTAATGGTGTGGGGGATCTTTTCTTGGCACACTTTAGGCCCCTTAGTGCCAATTGGGCATCGTTTAAATGCCACGGCCTACCTGAGCATTGTTTCTGACCGTGTCCATCCCTTTATATCCACCATGTACTCGGATAAAGCACCATGTCACAAAGCTCCAATCATTTCAAATTGGTTTCTTGAACATGACAATGAGTTCACTGTACTAAAATGGCCCCCACAGTCACCAGATCTCAACCCAATAGAGCATCTTTGGGATGTGGTGGAACGGGAGCTTCGTGCCCTGGATGTGCATCCCACAAATCTCCATCAACTGCAAGATGCTCTCCTATCAATATGGGCCAACGTTTCTAAAGAATGCTTTCAGCACCTTGTTGAATCAATGGCACGTAGAATTAAGTCAGTTCTGAAGGTGAAAGGGGGTCAAACACTGTATTAGTATGGTGTTCCTAATAATCCTTTAAGTGAGTGTGTATATACACACACACACACACACAGTGGTACCTCAGAATATGAATGTAATCTGTTCCGGAGGCGAGTTCTTCATATTGCAAAACGCATTGTCCTATAGGAAATAATGTGAATGCAGGTAATCCGTTCCAACCACACGAAAATATTACCAATATTACCAATTTCCAAAACTGTAATCATATTTTTACGTATAAAAACATTCAAAACATTTAGAAAAGTAAATAAAATAAAATGTATATATTCAGTTGATATAATGAAATAAAATTAATAGGCATTAAACCTCACTTAACCTTAATTTATGATTCCTCTTGGCACTGGCTGCTTAAAAAAAAAAACACACTGAAAAACTTTTCTTCTTGCTACCGTCCTTGATAACTGTCTTGGGACCCATGGTGCCATGTCATCACAAAATTTTGTACCAAATGCAAAAAATAAAATAAAAACATATGTAACATCACTTTGCTTGGTTTTCCTGCTCCCAGACTGGAGACTCGAACGGCTCCCGGACGTACAGTACGCACAAATGAGCTGCTATTGAGTTCATTCCTTTGTATGCGGAAAATGCTTCGTATGCCGAGGCCAATTAAGGCAAAAATTCCTAAGGCAGGGTGCTATAAAAAATTATAATGCTTTAAAGGTCATATAAAAACTTTTTTTTTATGAAAACATTATATTGTTCAAAATATAATGTCTTTTGATCAAAGCAACAATACTGATTGTGTTTACTTTCTAGCCTATAAACTGGTTCAAATAATATATCAAATACCCAATAATGAAATAAAACACATTATTCACTACAATCATTTGAAATACAAAGAATTCTTTAAAAGTAGTGGACCTCCAACTTTACATTTCTTAATTAAGCAAATAATGGAAAGAAGGGGAAAAAAAAAAACCCTTAAGTCAGCGAATGGACGAGAGCCAAATGCTAACCACAAAGAAAACGTCCTTAAAGCAGATTTTACAAGGCACTACTTTAGCCCTGATGTGAATCAATACAAAGTACAATATTCAGCAAACAGCACACAAGCTATATATCAGCGCTGAGCAGCACTGCAGGGGGGAATAACGCCGTCAAACTTTATTCTAAACTCTTTTTTTTCCCTCCACGCTCCGTATACAAGTTGTAAGGGAGAATTTTCTAACAGTCTCTCCCAGTTCTGGCTAGACATCAGCGCTGGAGAAAAACAACAGTGAGGTGACGTTAACAGAGACATTAATCCCTGGTTCCTTATTAGTTTGTTGCCAGCAAATGCACAATTAAATCAGAAAGGGCGTCTTCTCGCAGCGCAGCACGTTCATTTTCTGCTCTAACTGACACACGCTAACAGATGAGTTCATGTACATGTAACAGGATTGTTAACATTTCCTTTGACAGTTGCAATAAATTACGATTTATCTTTAAACCTCATTTTTCAAAGGAATGTGAGTATGACACTTTCCAGGAACTGTATCTCGATTTTTTTCTCAAAACACTAAATACATCATAATACATAATAAGCTCCTGCAAAATCTAACGCAGCTCTCGAAACCGTCTTCTCTTTTCCCAAAACTGATCCCATTCTCCAAAACAATACACACAGCTATTATCTGCTTATGTGTCACAGAGCATCAAATAAACACTGACGTGATCAATTCAAAACACAACCATCAGACATGTTCATGCTCGCGTTCTGATCCTGGTCAGGCCAGAGGGCCTCATCCACATGGGCTGCGATGTTCTCCCTGGCCAAGCAGCGGGGGAAAGTCCCTGGTGCGTGGCGGATCCATCCCTGGCATTCATCTCTGTGGATGGCGCCACATGAATCCGCCTTTCCCCGGAGTCGCTCCACATGCTTGTGAGGTTTGCGTTCATGTGTACACTTTCCACCACCGACCTGAAAGGAGTTCTCTATTGGATTCAGAAATGGGCCGCGCTACGAAAAACACAGGTTGTCGTTCCTCTTCTCGTGGGAGGATGATAGCAATGTTAGCAAACTGAGACCTCGCCGTGCATGGAGGAGTATGATGCTCCTCTGCTCCTCTACAGGATGAACCCTGCCTCGTCAATGAACATAGAGAATGACCAACTCAAACATAATGCCTCTCTCTATCCAGGAACACGGCGCTCCGTAGTGTCCGGTTCCTGTACAGAGCACTGAGAGGACGCTCTACTCACAAGCACGTACAGTATTAGCACATGGTTGCTCCTTCACTCAAATGCATCACGATGCACCTGTTTCATCCGCAGCTGGTGCTGATTCAGGAGACGTTGGCTGATTGTGGACAGGCTCCCCTCGTCAATGTTTGTGAAATGGACATTCTCTTCCCGGACTCCGCCTCTGATTTCCCTCAGGGTGATGGCAATATTTTCCACAAGCATGTGGACGATGGCTCGCGCGCCTGTGAATTTCCAGACTCGAGGCTGAGTTTCTGTTCTGTGAAAAGTATATACACTTTATAAGTATATATATACTGTATATTGTATATCAAATGTTTGTGATCACTTTCTAACTCCGCGGTCGTTCCAGATGTTTATTTCTTTCCACACTGTAAAGCAATACTGAAAGCGTTTCCCCAAAATGTACAGTACAATAATCTCCTACAGTCTGAACAGTTGATATTGAGATGTAGATCTGCTCCTTCTGCTCTGTCAAGCTTCATAACGGCTCTAATCTGAGCTGCTGCTTGAGGTTAATCGGTGATTTCTGAGGCTGGTGACTCTAAACGAACGTCTCCTCTGCAGCAGTAAGTTTTTGGTCTCGCGTTCCTGGGAAGGTCTTCATGAGAGACAGTTTCATCATGGAGCTCGATGGGGTTTACAAACGCACTCGACACACAACACTGTTCTTATAAGAAACACCTGACTGTTAGTGTTGTTGTTGTTGTTACATAATTCTCAATGTGTGGAATCACAAGTACCGTTGTGGAATGTAGAAAATCAATCATTAAAAAGAACGTCATGCTGTAATGTGATTACTGTGGAGCGTTCTGTTAGACGTCTCACGTGCTTCCTTACCTACTTGCCGTATCTTCTTGGTCTAACATCTGTATAAGCTAATTGCGCAGATGTGCACAGCTGCAGCCTGAGTGAGACTCGTTGGTAATCAGGGTGGTCCATTTTGAAGGCCAGTGTTTCCGGGTGAACACAGTGTGCTAGCTAAATAATGCACTTCATGTTCAGGGATTCGTACGATCGTGACTTTAGAGGATTAGAGTCCAGGAGTTTAGATTCATTTTCTTGTTACACTACGTGAGAAGAGGGTGCACATACAGTAGTTATGCTTTAAAGTTTAGAAGATACGCTACTTGCAGCATGTCGAGCATCTCAAAATTACAGACTACAACATTTTTAATCCTTAGATCTCTGTCTAAATGCCTCGGAGGCCCTAAGGGTGTCGGCGATATGCGCTGTAGAGCGGCATTGATCTCCTGTATACAGTATTACTGCTGAGAGAAACACCTCAGTGTTCAGAGACATGCTAGCTTGCAAGATATTCTGCTTTGTTCAGTGCTTACATACGAGTCCGCTTTGTGTTTTTTGAAAACCTCTCAATTCAGCAGAGACCACGTGGAGTTCCAGCAGAACGTCTAGTATCTACAGTAGTCTATATTCCATGCATACTAACCAACACAAGGCTTAAACTGGAAACGATGCCACTGGAGTTTAAGTTACTGGAATTATACGACTGGGCAGGTGAGTGAGGGTTAAGGGTCCCGCAGTGATGTTTGGGCATGATGGGATTTAAACTCATGACCTTTTGATTATATGACACTCACAAGTCCAATATATTCAGATGCTATTAAGTAATTTGCATTTAACATTAACAGTGAAATTTGCAGCGAGAAACCCGAGACGAGATTAGAAATTAAATCATAACGTTTCCACGTTGTTTTAATACATAATAAATAAACACATTTATATAAATAAAGAAAGGTTTTTATCTGTACATTGGTCAGAACTCGCACTCTTAATGATATGTGTTTCACATCCCTGAAACTGCTCAGGTACAGGGACTGGAGTGAACATGAGAAACAGAAAAGTCCTTAAGACTATTTAAAAAAAAAAAAAAATTGGCCTTCGAGTGGCGCAGTGGTAAAGCGCTCGCCGTATCATCAGGAGATCGCGAGTTCGATTCCTGGCTGATGCTGTAACCTCTCGCAGTGGGAGGTCTAGAGAGAGCTGATTGGCCGAGCTCTCTCAGAGGGGAGGGATTAGTGCTCCCACATTAATCACGGCTCTACAGCCAATCAGGGGCGTCTGTGAGCTCACGCAACAGAGGGAGCGGATAGTGCTGTCCTCCGTGTGTTACTCCGCCCCCAACGGTGCGCGAGCGAACAGTTCGAAAAGATGCGGTCGGCTGGCATCACGTGGTTCAGAGGAAACACGTGATAGTCTTCGGCCCTCCCGGCTGAGTGGTAGTAGTAGCCTTAATGTGGGAGCGCCCCCTAGTGACGGGGAGGAATTGGACGCGACTAAATTAGGGAGAAAATCGGGGAAAAATTTATTAAAAATTTTTTTTTTTAATGCAAGAAAACTAGATGTCCCACAAATTGTGGGGGAAAAAAAAATTGGATGAGATCAAAAAAATGCCTATAAATGATTATTTTTTATGTTTAAACCCTCAATATATCCCTAAATATGTTACCAAAACTCTTTAATTTCATTTCAAACTCAGCTTAATACACTACCTTTATAATTAATAATCTAAAGGTAAAATACTGACTTTTCCCCTCCTGTATGTACTGGAACATTCTTTGGTATAAGTACTGTAGTGTAAATACAGTAAATAATTAATTCAATCCAAGCGGCGTTTTCATCTACGGTTGCTTTGTGTTCTCTCTACAGTACTACAAAAGAATACCGTATAATATTTTCTATGGAAATTTAGCTGAATTCATGTTAATATTTATGTTACAAAATTAGTAAATGATGTTGTTCTTAATAGTTTAACCATAAGACACATGAAAAAAATATATATTGGCACAAAAAAAGCCATAAGAAATTGCCGGGGTTTCCATGAACAATTATTAGTTAGGTTTTTAAATAACCAATCACACGTTTCCGAACTGCTGAGTCACGTGTAAACACCTGATACTAATGTCTGGGTGTATTATTATTATTATTATTATTATTACTTTTACAAACATAGAGAGAGTCTGGCACACGGACCAATCCACAAAGAGCCACATGTCTGATTACATCCTGATTATAAGCGAAGGCCTGAATCTCCAGAGAGCAATCAGCTCTAAACATCACTGATTCCTCTTCCAGCATCAATCAATCAATCAGATGCAGAGTTTCTTTTTTTTTATCAATCAAATGCAGGAGACGATCGTATAAAATATAATCCTGATTGTGATAGCGTAGCGGTTAGCACTGTCACCTTGCACCTCCAGGGTCTGTGTTCGATTCCCGTCTCTGCGTGCATATGGTGTTTGTATGTTCTCCCCCGTGCTTGGTGGGTTTCCTCCATGTTCTCCGGTTTCTTCCCACAGTCCAAAGACATGCAGATTAGGCTAATAATGATGTATTGGCACCCCAGCCAGGGTGTACGCCGCCTCATGCCCTGAGTCTCCTGGGATCGGCTCCAGGCCCCCCGCGACCCTGAATGCAGGATAAACTGCTATAGACGATGAGTGAGAGAGTGAGTGAGAGAGTGAGTGAGCGAGTGAGTGAGAGAGTGAGTGAGTGAGTGAGCGAGTGAGAGAGTGAGAGAGAGTGAGTGAGAGAGAGTGAGAGAGTGAGAGAGAGAGTGAGTGAGTGAGTGAGTGAGTGAGTGAGTGGGAGAGAGAGTGAGAGAGTGCGTGAGAGATCAGCTGCTACAAAGATCCAACGCAAATCCACAACTAAAGTGAGATTAACAATAAAGCAATTTGTGAAAATGTGATATATATCACTTATTTGTGAGTTAAATAGGTTTGGAGAATTCCCATGAAAGGAGTGTGTGTGTGTGTGTGTGTGTGTGTGTGTGTGTGTGTGTGTGTGTGTGTGTGTGTGTGTGTGTGTGTGTGAGAGAGAGAGAGAGAGAGAGAGA
>QMIH01000321.1:381559-429848 GCA_003987875.1 Clarias batrachus
ACACTCAAACACATACACTCAAACACATACACTCAAACACATACACTCAAACACATACACTCAAACACATACACACACACACACACACACACACACACACACACACACACACACACACACACACACGTACACACCAAACCCTCTATGCCACTTGCCTCTTCCACACAGAGAGAGAGATGGAGAACGTGAGCTCCACTTTTGTCTCCGTATTCATTTCAGTTTTAAATGCACCAGTGCTGAAAGCATCTATGAAGAATCTCCGTCAGTTTAAAGCAGCTACGCGTCATCCTGCGTCGCTTCAGACGTCAGAAACATAAATTAGAGAAAGTGAATATGTACAAATGTACGTAATATTTCTTCTGCAGAAATCAGCACTAATCAATCACGAGCCTGTGATCAATCACTTTAACTGTTCCAAAGCTTTTAGGTTTTTTCTTTTTTCTTTCCTGTTCTATTGGGAGAAACTTTGCTTCTAGAAATATGGGAAAAAAAATGTAGAAAAAGCTTTCAGCCAATAATAAGAACAAGCTCACGTCTCAGAGGGCGAGAGTGCTGTTACTGTGTAACTCCTCACGGGGGCGATCCGACGGCTAAATCAGTGAAACGGGCCGAGGGGTCGGGCGACGTGTGACGGGCGTGAACCGGGTCAGGATTCGCAAAAACACCGATTTCAAACGCCCGATAACAACATTAGACAGAATTGAGTCTCTTTCCTACGCGTCTGCAATCCGTCTCAGGTGTGGAAGACGTCTGCCGATCTGGACGCAGGTTGTGTGTTGTTCGTTTGGTTCATTTTATCATAGAAAATCTACCAGGAACCTTTTTATATTACAGTGGACCCACGATTACTGTACGAATTTAATCCGTTCCAGAGGCGAGTGCTTAAGGATCGTATTGTGAAACGCGTTTCCCCACAGGAGTTAATTAGCAGATGATCCGTTCCAGCCGCCCAAAAATATTAACAATTTCCAACACTATAATCGTATGTTTGTATATAAAAACAATCCAACCATTTGGTAAATATTTTTCATAAGTAAAATATGAAATGATGAATTCTCTACATTCTCTAATTAAACCTGATTTAACCTTCCTTTGTGATTCCTCTCGGCACCGCCCGCTTTAAAAACCAAACTCCCTTTTCGTCTTCCTGCCGTCTTTGATAAAAACCGCTTGGTGCTCATAAAGAAAAGGTAAACTCGCTTTAGCCCTGGCTTTCCACTGACGCAAACAAGTTTTGAACGGCTCCCGGACGTACGCGCGACTTAGTCGACGTTTGGTTCGGTTCGGTTTGTTCGCTCGAGGCAAATATCCTGCCAAATTTCAGTTCTTCGAAAAATTCGTCAACATTTCAGACAAAAATACGTCATCAAGGCCACATGCACAGGCGTTACTATCCGAGGGAAGAGGAATCGATTTGGCGCGTGCGCCCCCTCACCGTTTTAAACTCCTAAAATCTTACCTGCTATAGTTAAAACATCTGTGTCATTTTACTTCTCTTAAACATGTACGAATCTGTGGGGAAAATTTTTTAAAAAATCTTACCCGAGACGATGAGCGAGCGCTCGGCTGCTGATCTGACATTTTGGCGCCGGTGGTTTAAACGGTGGCCGAATCGATTCATCTTCCTTCGGATAGTAACGCCTGTGCGCGTGGCCTTGATGACGTATTTCTGACAGCGGTCTAACACGCTACATGCATGAGGGTCACTTCACAGTTCGTCTGTGTAGCAGCGGAGATGTAAAAACCAGGTTTGTGTCTGTAAACAGAGTAACAAACACACTAAATCTCGTATCTGCAAGCTGTCGTGGCCATAGATTTTGGAATCCAACTCAGACAAAACACAGAATTACACATCTTTTTTTTTTTTTTTACGCACTTTTTTTTTCTTTTTTTAAAAAAATTTGACGGTGATTTTATTCCGTAGATGATGAGCAGGTGTTCTACAGAGTGCCACAGGAGATCTTTTAGCCCAATGGCAAGAACATTAGACAGCTGGTCTCTGTAACGTTTTCACTACGGGAGAGCGTCTGTCAGTAGTTACTGTACAATATTACATTAATACACTACTGTTTTTATTTCTTTCATTTAAAATTTTTTCCTTGTCTAATCTATTACTCCTTTCCTTTTTTCCCGGGAAATAAATCAAATTTACTGTAACCAAGACAAAGCAATTTCCCTCTGGGATTAATAAAGTTCTTTGAATCGTGAATCTGGAAACAATGTCGTCTGTGACATTCAACACCTTTTTCTCTTCGCACGTGTTTTTATAAATGAAATGAGAAAAATATGTACATGAGTTCTAGATGAGTTTCTTTCCAAAAACGGTTCATGTCAAAGTAATACTAGGTTTTTTTAAAAAAAAATTTTTAAGTAAGGTTAAAAATGTGCACACACTCAAAAAAAAAAAAAAAAACCTTGATGTTTTCCTGCTTGAGTTTTAAATTGAATTTTCTTACATGTGTATTTTGACCGAACCTTAAGAGTTGCACATGTTTCGGAGAAATTTACATCAGCCATATTATGAAAGTTTGTGCTTCATGTAAATACATAAAAGTGCATTAGCTACTTGTATGACATTGGAATATTTTACATTTACACAAATATAAGAGCAAAAAAAAATAAATTTCAACATTGAATTTAAGAAACCCATTCAATGCATATAGCTTTAGTTATTCCAAAGTAGGTGAATTAAATATCCAAATCTAACACTAACATCCATGATAATGCCATGGCGAAATAAATGCCTTTATAATAAATGTAAAATGTCTAAATCTCAATAAACGCGTCCTCGCTCCTCCTCACACACTCCTCCGTACTCAACTTCAGTGGAGAAATAAACTCTACCCGGAACGAGTGAATTTACTTTTCTTCTCCCTGAGAAATTCGAATGATGCAACTTCCCATTTAACTCGTGATATTTGCGACGCTCCAAACACTTTCACAGGAAACAGGCTTGAGTGAACAAACCCAAATCTTCCAATCAAAAATTTACGCAACATGTCATGAATGACTAATGCAGAATGTTTAAATGTTTAATTCTTTGGGTATAAATTTATTCACATAAAATATATGTATATACACTGTAGGCATATGTGTGTGGCCTTAAGTATTAAGACAATGTAATTAATCCTTTATAAGAACCTACACTGGTCTCAAAAAGCTCAAAGTCTCGAGACAAAAGTGAAATTGCTTGTATTTACAAAAGAGAAAAGCTGTGTATTATAATTCTCCCTGAGCACAAAGCGATGATGTCATTAATTAGTTTGAGTTTATCTGGCTGAAGAAGATGTTGTGTTAATTAGAATCAGCTGGTTGAGTTCATGACTGGAACAAACACTGTACGAGTCAGGACTTTAACTCTCTGACAGAGATAAAACTCCGGAACTCATTTCTCCAGATGATCTTCAGGAAGAGATCGAGACAGCGCGGAGTGATCGAGCGAGTGACACCAGAGGACCGCAGACGTCTTTCTGACTCTACACCCAGCCGGATCCAGCAGGTTTTGACGAACAAAGGATTTTTTACAATTAAATATGAATTGTTTTATAGCAATTTCATTGTATAAAATATAAAACTTTTATTTTATTTTATTATTATCTTAATTGTCTTTTTTTTTCATTGAAACACTGAATTTCACTTTTGTCTCAATACTTTTAAATGATTTATAAACAGCATCAATGAGGCACAGATTACACTTCCAGTTTTACTCTGAAATAACCGACATTTCGTTCTGTACACTCTGTTTACAACTTTTGTAAATAGTATAAATAAATATATAAAATAACTGTAATAATATAAATATAGAATATAAATTATAATATAAATATATTTAAATAACTGTGAATATCTAAATTTTCAGCCTAATGTAATTGTTTAAAATTCTTTTTATTTATTTATTTATTTATTTATTTATTTTTATTGCAATTTATTTAATTCTGGAGGAATCTTTCTTTTTAGGTCATGGCCAGTTGTACAGTATAAAGCTTTTTACACTGCATATTATACTGTGAATGGTTGTGAACGTGACAAACAAAATTGGAATTTGATGAAACAATTGTAACAATTCTAAAAATTCCGAAATGCACTTAAGGTCCTGTATAATTTCCATATAAAAAAAAGATGAAACATGAAGAGAGTGTACGTTAAGGTAACTAAAGTAACTAAAGTGCAAAATACTAAAACACAAAAGCAAATTCTAAAAAAATTTTTTTTTTTTTTAAAAAAAAGCAAAATTAAAAACAACTATAAAAATGTGAAAAAAGCTATTCTGACCACACAAAAACTAATTTAAAAAATAGCTAACTTGAAAAATACACAATACATAACAAAAAAACAGCAAACTTAAAAAACACAAAAACAAATTTCACAGCACGTAGTAACAGAACATCGTGTGTTTGTTTGTTTCTAATCGCATGAGGCTTGTAGTCAACTTCATGTCACTGCGCTTTTGATGTTATGTTTGATGTTATTTTCACTTTTATTTGGTTATTTTCTCTGTGTTTTCACTTTTGCTGTTTTGAATTAAGTAAGCAACAGACAGGTTGGAGAATAATATAATGATTATCGTGGTTAAGCCATTGAACTCTAGATTGGAAGATCCCAGATTCAAATCCAACCACCACCAAGTTGCCCTGCTGGGCCCTTGAGTACGGCCCTTAACTCTCAACTGCTCAGATGTGTATTGAGAGAAAAATATAAGTCATCCAGGGTAAGTGGGTCTGCCAAACGCTGTAAAAATGTATAAAAAAGAACAAAAAAAAAGAAAAATAGAAACACGACACCTACTGTATATTAGAGGTGTTTGTTACTCGTGTTTTTTTGGGCAAGAAATTTCTCTAAAAAGATTCTGTGAAAGTTTGGTCAAATTCCCATGACTGGACGAGTTGCGAATAGAAGAAAAGCGTCTACTGTCTACTGACACCCACGACGTGAGAGAGGCACCACAACCTCTTATTACAGGTTTGTTACCCGAGCTTGACTTTTCCTCCTGATAAACACTCTACACAATGTTGACTTTGCATAAGTGTCTCTGGAAACTTCAGGAATAGAAAGCTCTCCAATAAATAGACCAAAATAGCGCCTACTAGAGACGTAACCTGATACACCTGATGTTGTAAACAAGTAGAAATATGAATAATTGAAGGACTGCTTTTTTTTTTTTCAGGCAGAACATAGTATCTGATTAAGATTAAAGGTGTTCATGTAATGTTTTAAACTAGATTAAGGAATCAAATTTTATTTGTCAGGTACACAACCATACACAGTACGATGTGCAGTGAAACGCTTTTATGACCGTTTGTGACCTAAAAAAGGAAAGATGAAATAGAATAAAAAGGTAAGGGGCAAATTGCACTAAAAAAAAGGTAGAAAAAAGTAGAAAATATTAAATATAAAACTACAAATAAACAGTTACAATAAGATGAAACAAATAAAAATATATAAAATGTATAATGTATACATTTTATATGTATAAAATGTAGTAATGTTTTATAAATACCAAGTGTTTAAATAATATGAAATGTGCAAAAAAAAAAAATTCCATCCTCTATATGAAATCATATCCGAATAAAATCCTTACCTTCCAGATTTATGAAAAAGTTTTTCCCAAACTGCAGTCTGAGAACTCCAAAATACAGCAACCACAGAATCCAGTTGTAAATACTTTATTGCACACATCACAGTATTCTTTTGTCTTTTTTTTTTTTTTTTATCCACCAGCATGAGCAACATATCATGTTGTACATTTTTCCCCTAACCTCATTTATTTTCTATTTATAAAACAAGGCAACAACACAGATTAAAAAATAACTTTACATACTGTCTTGGAACACACAGAAAAGAAAGAGAGAAAAAAAAATCAGCGATTTAGTGCACCTTTATCGCTTTCCACGTTTGGACTTCAAACATCATACAAATGATGAGAAAGAAAGAAAACAAAAAAAAAATGCATTCATTATATATATAAAAAAATTTTAATCCAAAACAAAAACCAAAGTAAAAGCTCCAGTAGATTATTATGCGCAGATTTTTTTATTTTTATTTTTTTTTTAAGATTTGGTAGAAGTAGTAGTAGTAGCTTGTCTTTAACCCCCTGAGTGCCGCGTTGGCAGAAGCACTAGAGTTTGCAGTCCAAGGAGGAATGTTTTCACATCTAATGATTAAAAAAGCAGATTAAAAGGCAGCGCTTCCCTTTCAGAGGTCTGTGTGTAGCGCGCGGATCGTATGAAGCTACTGACTGTCGTATGGAACAGCCACTGAAGGCACTTTATGGTCCGATAACTTTCTGAAACAACGCCGCGGTTTCAGCTTAAAGCACAAGACAGCGAAAGCGTATGTCCTGTATGCAGAAATACTTCTTTTCCCTTTTTAGAATTCTACAACAAACTTTAAAATCAACATTCTTTACACACTGACTTTCTGTGGCAGGAGAATCAACGGGCCTCATTTATCAATCTTGTGCAATCGTTTTTTTTTTTTTTGAGCAATAAACATTCCTGTCAGATTTACAAACGTCTCGGTGTCGCTGATTATCGAACCAGCTTTAAAGGATCGAATGCGTTCCGTGTCACAGCTAATTTACATTTACTGACTCACAGAAAACTCTATAGAAGGTAAAGTCTTCCAGTAACGCAGCTCAGCCACCGCAGCGTGTCGGCTGTCGTAGACTCACACTAACTCCTCCTCCTGTTACGCGTTACGTTCGTCTGAACTGAATCGCTATTCAGGTGAAACCAGTGATTTAAACTTAACAGCATAAAGTTATATGATTTGAGGAAAAAGTTTTGTTTTTTATTTAAGCCCAAAATATTTTGACTTAATATATCCTTATTTATATAAGCAATTGAAAAAACAAACAAACACCTTGAGAGTCAGGACTTCTGTACTGCAGTGAGTCTCATATTTACTCAGAGAGCAAAACGCAGGATTTGAAACACATGAATACGGCTTTCCTCGTGTATTGCATTACTTCAGTCTATTAAGTTATTGTTCTTAGTATTTGTTTATTCACTGTCGCATTGTTTTGTCTTTAAATTTTTTAAATTTTGATCATTTAAAAAACAAATCTGATTATTTTGAACTACTAAGTCATTATTTATTATCAAATACACATCATAATTCCAATATAGTATCTCTATTTTCATTCACTATCTCATTATTCTTCATTTAGATTGAAATTTGATTTAATATCTCATTGTTGCCTGGTGTGTCATTATAGTAAGCCTTAAATGTGTCATATAATTTGAATGTTATTCTCATTCTTTTGAGTTAATATATAATTATTTGGACTTGTATCTCATTATTAATTTAGCATGTATTTTAACACATATCTCAAGTTTCAATTGGTATCTCATTATTGTTTCACTCAATTTCTTGCAATTCAAAAAAAGCCAGATACTGGAGCAAAATAGTGACAAACCAGCCAACCAATCCGTGTAGCACCTTTAAGTTCGGGCGTCCATACGTTACTAAATCATTTTATACATAAATTTATACTAGTGAAAGACAGGATAACAACATCTCAGCCTTTCAGAGTTTCTTGTGCATCACATTATTTTGAAATACCAAATCATTATTTGGACTTGTATCTCATACTTTCGATTTAGGAAATTTATTTTTTTCTCAGTATCTCATTACTTTGGCTTACTCAGAGTCATTATGTTATTCACTCTGTATCTCAGTATCTAGTAAAGAAAAAAAAATCAAGTTACTACGTCAAAAATAACGACTGCAACAACAACAACAACAAAAAACCCTCAAACAATACAATTCAGGGCTTCAGGATCAAAACTGAGGGGAACATTTCAGACGATGCAGGAATTTCTCCATTTTTTTGGTAAATATTCTTGTAAATAAAAGCTTCACAAATATTTATTTTTTCACACATGATCTGATAAATGAGGCCCAGTTTGTGAAAATCTATAAATCCCAGAATAACAATATAAAATACCCCCTCCCCCCCTCTTTATATTTGACCGAGCGTTATGGCAGTGCTTGAAATTCCTTGAGCTTTCGTATCCCTTAATTCCAGCCAGTAAAGAAATAATTGAAATTGTTTCTTCATCTGAATGGTAAAGTGGAGCGGCTACAAAAATACAGTAAGAGAAGCTTATTCTTTTTTTACAGAACTTTACAGGAATAACATAAAGGAATATACTGTTGCCATTTGGCAAAAAAAAAAAAAAAAGCCTAACATAATTACAATCTAAAGTCTTATGCAGAGTTAATGGGCGCATTTTTATTATTATTATTTTTATGTGTAAAAAGCATTCGAACAAAATTGACTCATAATGGTGAACGTTTTTCTTTTAAACGTGTATTTGTTTCACTCAGTGGGTTAAAGCGGGTCTCAAAAAACCAGATTAATGAAAGTTAATGTTTGCATGTGCGTCAGTCGAGACAGCTGGTGAATTAGTGAGAGAACAGTTTAAAGATTTTTAAGGAAAAAGAAGAAGAAACCGATGTCAGGATTAGCAGAACCAAACCGAAACAAATTAGTATGCGTTATTAATTGTGCTTGAGGTTTCAAATGAACAGGGAAAAAAAAAAAAAAAGGAAATAAATATTTCATAAATATGTTGGACGTTGATAAAACTATGGTTCTGTCTCCATGGCAACGAGACAAGCAGCTCTCGCAAGTACAAGCTTGTTTATATTCATTTTTTAAAATATATATTTATTTATTGTCAGCAGTCGAGGAGCTGAAATAGACTCCGCACTGACGGAAGGCACTTCCACGACACCGACGGCCTGCCAGAGCACGCGGCGCTCAAAAAGCAGAAGCAAAAAAACCCTAAATGCACCTGGGATAAATGGAGGGGATTTCTGCTGCAAGTGTAGAAAATTTTGAAACGATGTGAAATCTGACAGAGCTGTAAGAATTTGTCAAGATGGAATATGATGGAACGTTCCGTGTGTCAGCTGTCGAATCCGCCCCGGAGTAAAGACGGGCAGATTTTATTCATCAATCCACTGATGAAAAGCTTCCTGATTACCGAGTCGTATCGTAGAGCAGCACAGTTGTGAAGAAGTGTCGTGTTTTTACGTCATGGGTTTATTTTAAAAAGTGCTCACTTTGGAGATGTTATTTCTTAACTCACGAGAAGTTTCCCTCCTTCCAAAAGGATTTTTAAAAACTAAAAGTGGAAATAAGATTAAAGAATCATGGTTGACATTTATTTAATATTTAATATGCTAAGAGACTCAGACAGCAGGCGCTACGCAACTTTTAGCAATCACGGTTAAAACTGTGGCTAAAGCGGTCAGATGAGTTTGTTTTTGTATTTAAACTTTTAAAAAAATTAACACTGATAAGGGAACGACTTCTATAGCTATGTACATAAAACTAACTTGTTTTGAGACATTAACATTTACTGTAGCTAAAAATAGATTTTTTAAAAAGGTAGAACAGGTTCTTTAAAAAAAAAAAAAAAATTAATTAGTACTAGCCGGCAAATTCATGTGGTGTTAAAGGAACCAGAAGAAAATCATCCTAATAATCCAGAGTTCTTGTCGGAGGTTCTGTTAAATTCTGGGCTCTAATTGGTCAGAAAGTGTCAATTTGGGGTGAAAACTTTCTACCTTGATGGTGTCCAAGCACTCGTGAAACGCTGACGTTAGTACATTGATTTTCATTAATGGATGTAAAATATTTTTTGTTGTAATGCTTCATATTGAAAGAGCTGGTGAAGGAAAGACCGTCTGCAGCTGCTATAACGCGAGTGACAACAGGAACGAACTTGCTTCTTGGTTTTGCTTTTTAGAGGAAAGTAAGTTTAATGTTTGTTGAGAAATTTACTTTAATGTAAGAGAGGAATAAAAATATCTTCACCCAGTTGTTGATTATTGTCCCAAATAATTGGGCTTCTAATTAACCAAATTCTAATTAACTAATTGTTCCAAGAGCCTTAAGTGCTCTCAAGTAAAAAGTTCAACATAAACTGAGTGGAGTGTGTGTTTGTGCGCGTGTATAAGACAGAAAGTGTGTGTTTGAGTCAGCAGAGCAAAGTGAGAATGGACCGGATCGTGCACTTTTCCAGTTAGTGTGTGTGTGTGTGTGTGTCCATGACCAAGATCCAGTGTTTAAGTGTAATTCTAAGCAGGTTATAAGTGTGTGTATTGTAGTGCAGTGTGTTAGTGCGATTCCTTCATCTCTGTTTTTTATTATATATATATAATTTCCCCAAATCGTGTTAGTCCGTGAACCAGGTCAAGAGTAGTACATTCATTCAACAGGTTAAACACAAGACCGACAAATAAAAAAAATATCAGCAAAGTTAGTAAAATTCTTACTAAGAATATTTTTATTAAAATAAATGGCAAGGGGGAGGAGTTAATAAGAAAATAACAGCATACACCATGAAAACTAAATGCAAGCATGTAAAAATCTTGACAAGAGGAAGAAAAAAAATTAATAAAGTCGCTAATGAGTTAAACAAGCTAAAGATTGGCAAAGGAAATGAAAATCTAAATGTTGGAAAGGCAACGCTCCCAACACAAGAGACTCGAGTTTCTGAGTGAGACAGCAAAAACTGAGGTGAGTTTAAAAAAAAAACAAAAACAAAAATTTTTTAGTGGGCATCAAAAAAAGAAATAAAGAAAAAAAAAGCCAGAAGAGTGATTTTATAATATACATATAAAATGAAGTTAGAAAAATACATTAGAAACTTGTAACAATGATTGTAAATTACATTATTATACATGTATTAGGCAGGCAGGAGAGAATACAAGAGATTTCTCTAGAGACCTGATGGACTTAAATCGACCTTTAAAACAACATGACCGACAGCATGTAGTAACATCGCGGAGGGCATTTTTCATCGTAATACTGCTTGAGTCAGGGCTGTCTTCTCAAACCTCCAGTCTGATATTGCATTGCATAAAAAAAAAAAAAAAAAAAAAAAAACACACGAAAAAATAAAAAGAGCGTCAAACTAACAAACAAAAACAAAGTGACCTTTCTTGTGTAACAGCTCGAGAGGACAGAGTGAAACAGGCTGCCATAGAGTTGAGGAATTTCATCCGAAATACCATTAAAGGTCTCTTTCTATTTATTTTGTAATTATTTAAATGCTTTGCAGTAGCCGACAAATTTTTAATACGAGTCGGCGATGGGTTTTTTGGCACGGCTGTAGGAACGAGGCGTCCGAAACAGCTGAGGAATTTTATTATTTAAATAATAATAATAATTTTTTTAAAAATCTGAATCTTTTATTTGAATGGCAGTTTGTTTCAAACAGTAACAATACAGAACAGACAGATTAGAAACTGAAAAACTTAGGAAATCTTCTTTTGTTCAAATGGCATAAAGAGAAGAAGAATAGAAGGGAGGGATGAAGGAAGAGAGAGAGACAAGAGAGAGAGAGAAACATTAACCTAATCTCGGGAAGACAAATCATGGCACGTAGTTTAGCTGGTCAGATGACTGCTATTCTTTATATATATTTATTATATCTATATCTCTCTTGTTTTTTTTTATTTATTATTTTGCATAGAGTAGATTGAGTGGCACAGCTGGGCGACGATCGATCGAACTCCACACTTTTAAATCACGCGTTCTCCTTCTCTATGCGCTGAGCACCGGTGCCGCTGTCGCACAATTTTTACCGAACACAATGTAACTCGGAAGAAGAAGAAAAAAAAAAAAAAGGAAAATAAAACGGAAAAAAAAGACCCATCAATAAGGCACTTTTTTGTCCCTCTTTTACAAATTTCTAATACTTCCCCTCGCTTTAATGCTTAGACCAGGAGAAAAAAATACTAATAAAAAAACAAAACACTGTTCATCATCGCCAAGAGCAAAATCATCTTTTTTTTCCCCCCTCAAACTTTGTCCTTCTTGTTTTTTTTTTTCTTAGTTTTTTTGTACAACTGCAAGTGAAGTATAAAAAGCTAAAATTGCCAAAAATATATTTTCTTCTCCAGCACCCTGTAAAAGTATCTAATTTTGATCGTATCAGCATCTTAATACGCGACGACGTTATCTACACTTGTATACAGATATAGATTAATTTTTGTTTTTTTTTTAATATATTTATATATAGAATCATGTATGTATAAAGCAATTTGAACAGGCAGACATGGCTTTCACATCCTAGGTTTTTTTTTTTTCTTCTTGAGAACTTAGATGACACTTTTTTGTGTTTAAAAAAAAAAAAAAAAAAGGGAAAAATAAAAGTGGAGGGACACATTTTGGATGGGCGCTAATAGAATTATTGTTGATTTCTTTTTTTTTTTTTGCTTTAATAAAAATAAAACAATTTTTTATTTTAATAGAACAATTTTTTAAACTTGACTTGATTATAAAGGTGCGGGGGAGGGGAGGGGGGGTGTTGGGTAATAACACACAGGTATGTACAGAAACTCCTTGTCTGATTCATAATCATGATTCTTAGTGTTTAAGTCGAGCGAGACTGAAGCACAGTGGCTGAGGGATTATTGTCTATCATGCGATTTGACCAGAAGTCAAACGAACACAGGCACGTCACACACATTTCCTTAAGCATTCTAGACTTTAAAAAACAAACAAACAAACAAAAAAACCCATCTTGCGCTTAACGTAATCGTATAAAGATAAACTGTAACCCTTTGGCTAAATAAGCACACGTAATACTTTTTCTGTTATTGTTATTATAATTTTTTTTTTTGTCTTTTGTCTCACAGCTCATTCAAAAAAAAAAAAAAAAAGTATTAAACAAACGACAAAACGTATAAACTTCAGGCACTGTATTTGTCGAGGCTGGGGGATGGTTTGGGGTGGCGTAGGTGAGTCATGAGACTCCTCCTGCCCAAATCTCCACAACCCCCAAAAAAAAAAAAAACATCCTAGTACTGAGAATACTCTGGAAAACTCTTCGCGACCCCTGTCCTGTCCTGCCAAGCGTGGCACCCACATCTCAGGTGTGATTAAGCTTGAATTTTTTGTATTTTTGTTTAAAAGACAGAGAGAAACAGAGAGAAAGTAAGAAAAATCACACACACACACACACACCCCCCACAAAAAAAAGAAAAAAAAAATCTTCTGCTTTTATTCCCCCCCAAAGCAGTCATTCGTTTTAGCCATGCGACTCGGGCGCACCCAGAATGTGTCGGCGCTGATGAGGGGAAGAAATAAAGGTGGGACAAAACAACAGCAATGAGAAAAAAAAAAAAACAGAGCTGCACATGACAATAACACAAAACAGGTGTGTGTGAGTGGAGTTTCTTTCCTTCTTCCTTTTTTGCTCTTTTGTTATTTAAAAAAAAAATCCTTTAAATCCTGATCGAATCCAAATTGAAACTATGGAGCGTCAGTGAGGATGTTTATGTTACTGAGGAAAATAATGTATCTTATTAATATTAAGATTTTTTTTTTTATTGCTTATTAACCACTCAGTGCAGATTTTCGCTACTAATGACATCACCTGACTCGTGAGTTACTGAGAAAGAAAAAAAGAAAGAAACAAGCAGTTTGGGGGGGAGGACAAAAAGATAGAGATATATAGAGAGAAAGAAAATTAAATATGAGAGAGAAAAAAACAGTCAATACACAAACGCCTAACATAGAAAAATCATCACACAAGTTTGTTTTGTTTGTTTGTGTGTGCGTGTGTAGGCGTTTGAGATCTTGTTGCGGTTTGTGTTGGTTTGTGGTGTGTGTTAGGGGTCACAGGTGCCTCTCTGGTTTTCTCAGCGTCCAACAGGCTAGCAAAAGGCAATTACCAGTTAATCTGATTCAGCAGGCAGGCTTGGGGCGGCTCATCATTGGGTGAAGAGTTCAGAGGTCAGAGGTCATTTGTTAGTTGCCGGTGGCGGCTAGGTGGTTAGGAACAAAAAAAACAAAAAAAAAGGAAAACAAAAAAAGATAGAAAGGATATTAGTGTCAGCAAAGAAAGAGACTGAAATGACATCATTTTGAACACTGAAATGAACGCAACATTCTTTTAAATCCACCCTAAACCCGTAAGCCAAGAGACGCGCACACACACACACACACACCTAGAACCTGGTTAAGTGCATCATGACCAGGGGGAGAAAAAAACAAACAAACATACAGCCCCGCCTCCCTTAACCGCAATCACATTGTTATAATTATGATGTTATTAACGTTAAAAGGTAAAAAGAGCGCATAAACGTCGCCCCGGTGACCCGGTGACCCCGCCAAACCCAAGCCAAACAGACAAACGAAAAAAGCTAGTAATGTTTTAGTATCTTTTGGGTTGGAATGCGTGTTACTACACAGCGATTAGTCGTCAGGGCGCTAAGAGAGGCGCGTAACTGTAAATAGGCGCACAGGTAAAGATAAAGTAAGCAAATAAATAAATGAATAAATAAATAAATACCACTAGCGGTTTATGTCTTAGAAAAATTATTCCCTCTTTATTAATTTTTTTTGTTTGTTTCTGTAATTATGTACAGGAGTCATAAATACAATTCCTATAAAATAGAAAGTATAAAATAACAGTACCGTACATACTAATCATATCTCTCGTGTTGATATAATGTGTGTGTGTGTGTTTATTAAAACCATTTGAGATGCAGACCTGCCAGAGAGGACAAAGCGAGAGAGAACTCGTCGTTTTTCTTTTGCTAATTCAAACCCTAAAACTATCGGCTACTAACCACCGAACGCTGGTTCCTCAGAAACACCTGAAGACATGAGTTTTATCTTTTCAAACCTGACCGGATCGGAGGAGATCGAAATCTGCCATCATACAAGCATCTCCTGTAGCGAGGCCGTTTAACTTGGCCGTTTAAAAAAAAAAAAAAAAAGCACAGAAACGCAAAACCTCGTAACATACTTGTAATACTGTGCAAAAGTCTTGACCCTCCTTCATTTCTTCATATTAAATATTAATAAAACTATGGAGAGTCATTTAAAGAAACATGGACAGGTTTAACTGCGACAGGCTGCAAAGTGCCTAAAGGTACGATTAAAAAAAAAAAAAAAACCTCAGCAAGGACCTCATTTCCCCTCTCGTCTGTTCCAGCCCCTCATCATTCAGCATCAGCAGTGAACTAATCACCTCCTGATCAACTGTCATCATCTTCATCTGTTTCTCACTGGGTCAGGACATAAGATAGATATTTTTGTTAATGCTTGAATTATACACAAGTCACTGTGTGTCTTAACAAACAAACCAAAAATATTCAAACTGCTCAGGTACTGGAGTCTAGACGATTAAAAAAACAGTCCTTCAGGAAGTCTGGGAAAATATTCCTCAAATCTACCTACAAACGCACAGGAAAGTCTGACTCTTTAGGAGCAAAATATGGAGAAATGCGTGTTCAAGGGAGGGCCAAGACTTCTGCACATCAGTCTATATTTTGTACGTCGATCGTTAGCCGAGCTGAACGTGCATCGTGACGAGTTACTATTTTTACATCACTTGTATTGTAGATTAATTTCGTGTCATGTTTTGTGTGATTATATTTTTTCCTCCAGTCCTGTAAGTGGCGGTAAAGAAATAACCATTAATAAACCATTACTCTTGCTTTGTGAGATTATTTTGCGGAAAACAGAAAACCAGTTGTTTTGTTTCTTCAAAAGAATCCAGTTTTAATTTTAAGTGTAAAGTTAAGTGTACACTAGTTAAATGTAAATCGATTCTGAATCTAAAACCTGTCGAGTCAGTGAAATGAATCGACCCGCAGACTGCATAATCGTAATCCGGCGTCCCTACGGCGTCCCACATTAACTGTCACTTAAGGCGGAAAAAAATCAGATCACTGATGTAAAACTCTAGTGGGCGGAGCTTTCAGTAAAGCGTTCAAAACCCCCATGTCAATAGGGTGCGTCGGTTTTTACGCGTTTTAACTGCGTTGGCAGCGTAATCCGATGTCAAGACTCCGACGGTTCTTATCTGAAAAGCGTGCGGGCTGGCAGGTCTGCAGACGAGGTAAACAGGAGGATGAAATGTGGACTTAAAAAAAGAAAATTGACTCTACAGTAATAAAATCAACCTCAAGTAGTATAAATATTCCTAGCTTTAAAAGTAAAGCGTCACAGTAAAGGAATGTGAGACAACGCTCGGATTCTCAGTGCTAATATACACACACAAGGGGCGTTCGGGTCAAACCGGGACTTGTGTTGGAATCGAATAATACAAGACTCTGGGGTCATCTTTAGGCACAGAACGGTGATGAAGGACGACCAACCCGGGGGCGAGGGGTGGCACTGCAGTCGAGAACATTGGAGGTGTTTAGGGAGGAAAAAAAACTGGTTTGATCACCAAAGGCGTTTATTTTTTTATTATTATTATTATTTTATTATTTTTTTTACAGGAACTCGCCACAGTACTGACCTCGCTCCAAGCACATGTTTGATAAAAGGTATTAAAGGAGTTCCAGGGAGGCCGGTGGTTCGATCAAAACCCTTTCGCTGAGTGCATTAGTGTAGCAGGAAGGTTTTAAGATGCAAAATATTAAAAGTCCCACTTTGACCTGAACGCCCCTTGCATCATCTGTACATCAATAATGTGGTAAAAAACTTAAACATCTCAGTACACATCACCTTCACCATATGTTCTGGATTGTCTTTTTTTTTTGCATTGAACACAGTTGTTTGTTTTTTTAAAGAAATAATAATAAATAATAATAATAATAATTAAAAAAAAAGACACATAGGAAGTGTGCTCTCTAACTAACCTCTGTCTGCGGTCACTATCCTTTGGTAAGGATGGACCCGTGAGTCATGTCTCCGCACTTTAGTAGCCATTGCACCTAGATCGTAACAGGTCCATAAGGTTAGACATCATCTGAAGCCCAAACAGCCAGACCACACACACACACACATCCAGCTCGACCTCTGGGAGTCAACTGTCTGAGAGGTCGAGAGCTAGGAGGTGCCTGGTCTGGCTTTACAGACTTGTATTCATTAACACAAACACACACACACATGCACATCAGGTCTAGGAATAAAATGTAAACTGTAATCACAAAGAGGAAACACACTCCCTAGGCTTCACTAATGCACTGGTGTTTTTTTTTTTTTTTAAGCACTCAGAATTTCACAGTAGTAAGTTTGATAGTTTTTGAGACAGGTGGGCAAGGGGTGGGCCAGGGGTGTCAGGTGGTATAGGGGTGGGGTCCCTGGCAGGAAGAACACATCCGTTAGAAGCTGAGCTGTAAACTCTACTAATGAGGTCAACTTCCTGTGAGGTCGGCGCGAATCGGAGAACAGTTCTCTCATCACACGAGAGCGAGAGAGAGAGAGAGAAGGGGGGGGGGCGAGACCCTCACATCCCCTTTACTGGAGGAGCGTTTTACTCCTCCTACCTACTCATTTGTTATTGTTTATTTGAACAAGTTTTATATTCATTTGTTTTGGCAACGTGGTTTAAACTGTCGTGACGAGAGAGCGAGAGAGGGCGGTGAGAACAAAACAAAAGAAACAAGACAACAAGAAACAGAGAGAGAGTGGGTTCAGTGAAAGAGATGGAGGGAGGAAAAAGAGAAAGAGTGCACAAAAGTAAAGAGAAGATAGAGACAGAAGAGTGAGAGAAAGATAACAGCAATAAAAAAGGGTGAGGGGAAAGGCTGAAAACAAGGGGGAGACAGTGTGAGAGAGAGAGAGAGAGAGAGAGAGAGAGAGAGAGAGAGAGAGCAATGAGAAAGGTTAGCAGAGAAAACCGAAAATTAGAGAGAAAAAAATCTGAGAAAGACAAAAAAAGTTGAATTATAGAATGAGAGAGAACTAGAAAGAGCTAAAAGGAAGGGACAAAGTGGACAGCGAATGAGAGACAGAAAAGAGGAATAGAAAAATAAAAGCAAGAGATAGAAAGACAGCGTGAGAGACGAGTAGAAAACACAGACAGAGAGAGAGAGAGAGAGAGAGAGAGAGAAAAGAGCTTTAGAGAAACAGGGAGGAAGGAGAGAGGAAGTTCAGTCTGGAAGGAGGACGAGTGCTAGACGGGGACATGGAGGATGAGGAGGGGAGGACAGACGAATGTGACGAGCGCTTGCTGCAGGACTGCGCAGACGCCAGGGTAGGGACGGACAGAGACAAACAAAGAGACAGACAGAAACGCATTTCTAACTGCAGCTGGGATCCTCCTGCAGACACGGCTCAGGAGAAAGAGAGGTGTGTGTGTGTGTGTGTGTGTGTGTGTGTGTGTGTGTTTGTGCAAGGAAGCATGTCTCCATCACTCTGTATGTTGACAGGATGTGTGTGTGTGTGTGTGTGTGGTGTGTACGTACACAGGGGAATCCTACCTTACACAGACTTTGTTTTTTGCCCTACAAAACCCTGAACAAAAAAATAAAAAAATAATAATAAAGCCCAGGAGATGAACAGTTGGAAAAACCTGTCATCTTTAAACGACGACGCGTCCTCGCCACCTGTCTCACACACACACCTGTCCTTACACCCCTGTCCAACACCAGGCCTCAGCTGCTCAGCACGTATTTACCTTGCACTAAGTCCTGGGCGGGGCTTGGCATGGCCATGTCCAAGCCGCCCGCGTAAAACGCTGCGGCGGTGCCGTCCTGATGCCCGCCGAAGCCTGTAGCACCGAGCCCCCACGCCCGCTTACCTAGGACGCCTCCGTGCTCGATGGGGTACTCCAGGAGAGAGGTGGGCGCCAGGGCGTACGGGTAGTCATAGGGCGTGGCGTAGATGATGCCTGCGTCAGGCGCCGGGGGCACCAGCGTTGGGGTGGCGTTGGGCAGCATGGCGGGCATCTGTGCGGGACGGATGAGGTTCATGATGGGCGTGCCGGCCGGGGTTGGGGGGCGCAGGGCGGCAGGTGGAAGCACCTGACCGGCGGGGGCGGCGATCAGCCGAGGGCCCTGAGCCGCCGCGGCCGCCGCTGCAAGAGAGAACGCAAGGTTCGCTGGTGTAAGAGAGCGGACAGAGAGAAGACGAGAAAGGAAAGAAGCAAAGATGTAGAAAAAGGACAGGAGGGAGGGATGGAGGAGGGACAGAGGAATTAAATATGAAGGACAATCGTTTGGAAGGAAGGAAGAAAGACAGAAAGAAGCGGAAGCGCGCGCCAGATCAGGATTCAGGGTTTTAGTGAACGTGAGGGAAAGCAGAAACACAAGAAGGGGAGGGGCAAAAAAAACAAAAACAAAAACAGAAATAAAATTAGTTCATGCAATGATCAACAGTGAACCCTCACAAAAAAACCTAACACAAGCCCCACAACCAGCACAACACGAGGATAAACAGACAAATAAACAGCAGTGTCAATCAACAGATGCATAAAACATATCAAAGCAGACCAATCACCACTGTAACGCCTCAAGTCACATGATCAGGTACAAAACAGAACAGCTCTCGCCACATGTGGAGGGCGGGGCTAACCGGGCAGCCATGTTGGTTAAAGCGAGACAAACAGGGAAACAAGTCGCCGGTCCTCTTCTGTGCCTAATCAGATTAACAAAACGCTAACGAGCCAAACTGTTACGTCAAGTTCTACGTCAAACAGAAGCCGAGTACGGGTTCTTCTTCAATTTGAAAAGCGGAATGTTTTGGAGCAATTCAGAGCGAGACGCTGACCTGCTGCTAACAGGGAGGATCCGTAACCGTGAACTGCACACGAGATCCGAGCGCAGGACAGAGCCATCGCTATAGAAACGCCATCCAAATCATATGATAAGACGGAGATTGATTACCGAGTTATTTAGACTTTAGTCAGGTCCAAATCACTGAAGGAGCTTATTTTAATAAAGCACCAGGATATTTAGGATGTACGGGCGGATTAAACGTAAACGCTGAGTAACCATGTAACCTTTCTACATACTAGCGAGTGTATAAAAGGGGATGCGTGTTGTGTTTAAACACCAGGTAAAAGCCGCGATGTTACCAGTTAGCGCTTGGCACGACTCGTCTATGAGGATTCTCAGAGTAAACAGCTATCACATTTAACATACGGATCTCCCTAATAAACCAAAAAACATTTTTTAACATGGCAGACCCGGGACGCAAAGCCCTCCACATGAACGAGTAAAAAAAGCGAAATAAATAAATTATAAAAAGCATTTGCAAACATTCTGCAATAAAATAAAAAAAGCAGCTTATTCTCTCCCAGTCATGAATATTAACGATTTCCTTTTTGCTTCCTTTACATTACAAGAGCAGCACTTCTCATTAATATGCATGACAAGGGGCGGAGCCATCTGTGCAAACCTGCGCATATTTACGAGCATGGTGTGATTACGAGCCGCTGTAAACTCCATGCGAGCTGAAATCACGCGGCATGTAAGGAGGCTTTTGCTGGATTGCTTTTAAACACAGGACAGAAAGAGGTGGACAGAAGGACAGCGCGGGTCGGAATGTGACCGAGACACAGCGGAAGTCCGACTTTTCCGTTCACACACCGAACGTCGAGTGTGTATGCACGTGGTACGAGAGCACGCTTACGAGCTTTGATGTTGGTGTCTCTGTAGGTCCCGTTAAGGATGGCCAGCTCCATCAGCTGCATCTTCTTCAGGTTGTCTTCTCCTTCCGCCTGTGAAAGGAGAACCAAAAAAAAAACCCCATCAGAAGCTGCATCCAAAACAGTCGTCAATATCCGAGCTAGTATAAATACACACGCCGGCGGTGACCGTGCTCGTTACCGCTAAATTAGTACGGTGGAAATTGTTCACCAGGAAGGCAATTATACCTGGGGTCCTTCCGTCTCGAATCTAACGCACAGCGGGGGGGGGGGGGGGGGGGNTGGTCAGGTACATGCACCATGGACTCAATCACCCACACATCTTCATGTATGGACACACCCACATGCCCATAGACACAATGGGGGCGGGAATCGTCTGGGATCTGCAATTCTGTAAGTATCACGACTTCATGAAAATCATGTAAACAAAAAGGAAATAATCCACTTGGCAACGACTACAACACAAAACCCGCACCCGCTCTTTTGAAGATATGACTGAACATAACGAGAGTGGGACCAAAAGTCTCAACCACGAGTCATGACCCGACGGCACCGTTTCAATTCTGAACAGTGATCTTAACCAGAAATGTCTCACTATCTAAGCGTGCTTTCACACTAGAGACTCGGTCACTGATCTGAGAACACTTCAGATCAGGGTCCACTTGAAATTGCATTCTCAAGCACACCATAATATGCTCCAAGCCACGGGTTGATTCAGGTATAAAAGCCCCCCAAAAAAAAAAAAAAAAAAGTGATCATTACAGAGCTACATAGCTAAGCACTGCTACCTTCCTTCGTCCGAATAAAAGTGACGGGAAATTAGTGAATTTGTCACGTATATACTACGCTTCTGATAAGTGATTTAATACGGCAGCTGTCGAAGGAACAGTGCGGAGTGAGACGGCAGTAACTCGTGCATGAATTAGGAAGAAGCCAAAGGCTTTAGAGTTCTTGTGAAAGAAGGTGAAAGATCTTTAAGCCACCACCCACCCCAAAAAAAGAAAGGATCCAGACACCGATTCTAGTATAATAAAGTGCAAATTCACACAGGAGAAAATAAATCACGATCCAGAAGCCTGGAACCTGAGACGGACAGCAGGTAGGCCACAGCTGGTGCGCAGGATGCTTAGAATAAGACTGTTAAGTTTTCCAATTCATAGAAACTCGCTGTGCGTTCGCTTTACAGAGACCGCCGGTTGCTTTCTCTTGATTCGGTTTTGTTGCTATAAATAAAAATAAATAAATAAATAAAAAGCACACAATTCCATTCACAGACGCAGTGTGCTGCTTTGTGGCGTAATCCGACCTACGTCTAGAACGTCAGCGCTACAATGTGAGAAGTTAATTAGATACCCGAGCGAAACAGGACTGTGGAGTAAAAATAAAACGCGGTGTTTCACTTTGAATAATAATATATATATATAAAAAAACAGCATTCCATTTCCTTGCATTCACAGACAATCCAAGCACGTCAGCCTGATATAACGCGCATCACACAGCCAAATGTGATGGTGTGGGGTCCTGCAGAAAGTTCCCATAAGGCCTTGCAGAGTTAATGCAAGGCAGGAATACGGGTTTGAGCGCATGACTGATGAACATGGAGTCATGCATTCCAAAGAACCTGAGTAATCATCACTCAGAGTGAGTAAGGGAAAGTGTCATGTAGTGTGTAGTGTAGTGTAGTGTAGTGGGTGTTTCTCTGTGTGTTCCTCTCTTAGTGTGCGTACGTCTTTCTGACTGTGTATTAAGGCTAATCAAGACAAAGTCGCAGCTCGACTTGTGAAACGTGCGTACACAAGCTTCACAGCTCCAGGTCTTTGTAAAAAAAAAAAAAAAAAAACATAAGGCTTTACAATGGATTACAGAAGAGCTAATGAAGGAAAGAAATAAAGAAACCATGTAGAGATGGAGATGAACGCAATTTAAACTTGCAGCACTATTAGCGTACATCTTATCTGTAAAACGTTTGGCTTGTTGGATCAGATGGTTGCCTCAACATTGAGTAGACACTCAGTCTACCAAGTTCAGGTTACTCACTGGTTCTCATCTCTTTGGTATCTGGCTGCGACTGAGCCGATTTCGCAACCTCGGCCCAGTGGGAGTCTCGCTACATTATATTACAGCAAGCGCAGTTTGTTAGTGGAGGACGTGTTACAGTGTTGCTGCCTCTGCTTCCAGATGTTGCCACTCCTAACAGGTTTATCACAGACCGCCTTCATCGTCCGTGCAAATCAACACTAAGCCTATTCTGCGCTGTGAAAAGCCGCAACTCGAACCAAAATCTATACGGTTATTAAATAATCCTGTGCTGAATTACACTCCAGAGAGCAATGTAACTAGTATCGGGACTGCAAGACGGATGTTTCATATAATTTTCAGTCTTGTCGCACACAGTATTTTCACATTGTGCACATCCTAAAGCCAATAAAAAAAATTCTTGCTGACCTGCAAGAGACACCTTTTTTTGTAGCCTTTTGAGCTGAGCGGGATGAGATGAAAAGAAAAGGGTGAGGGAACAAAAGATAGACGTGTTTGCATTAAGCTGCTGCATTTGACAGTTAAAAAAAAAAAGGAGACAAAGATGGAAAGAGACCAAGACAGAATGAGAGACGGTGCGACAAAGAGGAAGAGACAGCATGAGTGAGTGAGGAATAACTGAGCAGTGTGTCACTGCGAAGCAGGAATCTTCATAGGGAAAAGCCTATGGGGAATTCTGCCTCGCATACGACCACCGTGAGTAGGGGGTGAGAAAGGCCCGAGACGTGGACAGGGTAGTCAATTAACCTGCCCGCTCTGGAGGAATCCAATGAAATGGGTGAGGTCTTTTTGTGCAGGCGCTGGAGCACTCCAGACATTATTGCACATGAGGAGTCAGGAAGGAGGCGCCGTTCTCCGGCAGTGAAGCTTAAAAGCATAACTTGAGCAATACCAGCGTGGTCATTAGTATACAACAGTTCACACTTGTTCTTTTAAAAATTATTTAAGGAGCACATTTTAGGCGGTTTTATTTGAGCGGCCTCAAAAATCTGTGGTGGATGCAATGTCTACATCAGCATCTGAAAAGGTTTTCCAAGCTAAAAAAAAAACGTGACTAGGTTAGTCTTCATGGCCTTAAACTAGCTGAAAATGGATTGAACAGTGACTCGGAAAGCACTATCGCGATCAAATTTGATGTCAGTACAAGAACTTTGATGTTTTATTTTAGCTGAGGAGGATTTGGCATTTGGTGGCTCAGCGGTAGACGGTTCTCCCATCATGCGTCAAGATCCGGGGTTTAATTCCCAGGCACCGGATGCAGTGCCGGTCCTAAACCAGGGTGACTCGAAGAGTTGTATCAGGAAGGGCATCCGGCACAAAACCTGCACCAAGGTTGTGTGTGGACCGGATGGCAATCCCTTGACAGTAGATCCAAAAGGCAAACAGCAACATTTAGCTGGGTAGGATAAAAATTACAGCATGTTGTTCTGGGGTCTCGCTCACACCCCCACCTCCACTGAACGATTTCATCAACTCCACCTTCCGAGATCCTTTAAAGTTAACTGATATTCTGAGCCAGAGAAGTTGTTCAAAAACTCTGCATCTGTGCACACATCTAATGTCAGGGTAATGCAGGACACCAAAAAGGACTCATTACGCACGCCTTGGATCGTGCTCTGGCGGATTTGTCTGAGGCACGAAACCGGATATTAAGCTGAAACCCTTTCTGGCGCCTCATCGTCCTGGTCGTCCTCCTCCTTCTTACTGTAAAACAAACAGAGGTGGTGTCTGGGTGTCTGCAGCACATGTCTGCCCCTGCCAAAAAAACTTGCATTTGCTCATTTCTCAGCAAAAGCGTCCTCTTCTCTGTAGGACACAGCCCACGCTTTACAGGACACGGCTTCTATCAGATGCGTGGTGAAAAAACACTGGACATCCAGTGTACGCAGACAATACACACAGAGTCTCTAACGACATATGAAGGGAAATTAAAAGTAATTTCAAAGTCAATTTCTGATGAGTAATCAAAAGAGAGAGAGAGAAAAAAAAAAATGTCCAGCAATCCTCAACATGATGTTCTCTCTCAGGCTTAAGAAGAAATTCTTAACTCGTCAGTCCTTTCGATCATTTTGTCCGTGCACTACCCCTCGGTGCGCTGTAGCTACACAGTGTGCCGAAGAGCAAGGGGAAGTCCTGCCCTGCGGGAAAAACGAGCTTTATTAACCACCTTCACCAGGGCACAGTGGGCAACCTGGGAGCTTAACAGCTCAGTCATCAATATCCCCGTACTACGCTTACACACAGCCAGGGGCCTTATTACAAGAGGACAAAAAAAAAAAAAGAAGAAGAACACTCTTGCGTCTCGCTCTTACCCTCTTTCTAAGTCTCTCTTTTATCACATCACTCAGCTCGACCTAATCCTACCTCACCCTGGAATATGGGCATGAGGGCTCTCTCTCTCTATCGCTCCCTCTCTCTCTTTCCTGCTGTAAAAAGAGATGAATTAAGAAGCATGAGGTGGATGATTTAAATAAAGACAGGGATAAAAAGCAAAGGATTTGACTGCGTGGAATATGTAGGGCAGCGGTACCAGGGGACGGTATCGAAACGGTAGCGCAGATGTTGGCATGAACTCAACATACGGGATTCGTCATAGCGGAACGCAAAAGCGGGCAGGCATAAGGGAAGGATTGAAGTGTTTAAAAAAAAAAAAAAAAACATTTAAGCGATCCAGAATTTGGACTAATACAACACGTTATAAACCCTCACGAAACACGTGTCTGCCAGGGTCTCCGACTCCGTCTGCGTAGCTGCTATTGTTCTGTCACGGTGATCCCTTAATGCCTCCCAATCAAGCCTGGAATATCTTGAAGGGGGATTTGGCGAGGATGATTTGTGGCTTTAAACACTGCCGGATTTGCATCAGATTCAGAGATTTGAAGGTTTAAAGCTGATCCATGCCACCATATGCCATGACCTCAGCCATACTAAAAGCCTCTAGAACACAGTGTTCTGCTCCTCCTGGTTGGGTTTGAGGTTTTACAGGCAAAAGGGAAGCTGTGGAGAAATCAGAACTGATGAATCAGCGGTCATGGGGAAATCTACTTGCAACACACTTGGATATTTTAAAGCTTGATCACGGACATTTCCCACCAAAGGAGAAACAAGGAACATCTGGAGACCGTTTAAAAAGAACACAATACGTCCGTCACGCCCTAAACGGGTCCGTATTGGTGAATAAATGTCATCCAACATGCGTCTCAGAGGTACCGGGCTTCAATTCCTAGCCAAAACCCAAACACTGGATACGAGGGCATCCTTAATCCCAGACTTGAGTGCAGAAAAAAAATAAAAATAATGGAACGGTTGCATCTGGAATGGTGTCAGATGTAAAACTTGTACCAGCGAAACTGATGGTCTGCCGTGGCAACACCCTAACAGAAGCAGCCAAAAGTCCATCATCCAAGGTCACTGAGAAAGCACGGTGGCAAACTTAAACTGATCGTGGTTTTAGTGGCAGGATTCCAGTGTTCCAGCCATCAGGTGGGCATCAGATGCACTCTCAGGTGAATAAAAAAAACTTTTTTAAAAAACTGGCAGAACATGAAGATCCTGAGAACAATAGAGCAAGCAACAAGTGGAAAGTCAGAATTACTTCCCGAACACTACCAGAACCTCAAACCCCAAATTTCCCGTCACTTTCTTGCGTTGCAATGGGAGCATGTTGGAATCGAGGCGAGGTATTTGAGCTAAAGGAACCGCAGCTCACATTTAAACTGAAAGCCCAGGGGCCTTCTAGCTCCAAATGCTATACGATCCCACTTCGAGAAACCTCTATCGACAGGTTTTATTGGCACTTTGCAAAACACGAGCAGAATTCTGGCAGACTGCAGCGTGGAACTGTGGATAATTACCCCTTAACCTCGACAATGGGGCAGGCGGGGCAGTGCGGTGCAAGAACGCCTGTGGGGATAGAGCGACTTGGCAGAACTAGACAACTACACAAACACCAAGTGCTCACTGTGCAATCGCTCTCTTCCAACTAAAAGGATTAGCTTGGATGTTCAAAGGGAAGCACACGGACTAACGTCCGCAGGGGGCTGGCTGTTTGGAGAAAGTCCGGACAGATTACAGGCAGGACTAACCTCTAGAGTAAGGGCATGACTTAATAGGTTTATTTTATTTATCCTACTTGCTTTTTTAAGAGGAACAAGACACATTTTAGTCATCTTCCAAGGTGATGGAAGACACATTGTTTCTTTTTTTCAGGAATTTTTCAATAACCGCTTTGAAGTGGTTTTCAACTTTAGTCAACTCCCCCTCCAGGACACCACACACGCTTTTTCAGCACGCGGTGCTCTTATTGTGATCTGGATCTCGGAATATTTTCTTCACGCTGCACTTTTTTTTCTACCCTCCATCCCTCATGAGGTTGTGTGTGTGCAAGCTGACTCCTAAGAAAACCGCAGCTGTGTCGAATCTCTTCATGTGGAAAAGGTCCTGACTTTGTACACATTTCGGTAAACACCATTCCTCCAAATGCCTTTTGGTGGCAGTTAGGAAGAGTTACGCTTCAACGTGTGTGCACATGAGCGCATGTTTCTGCATTGCAAGTGCCCATGGGATACACAAATTCTGGTAAAACAGTATTAGACCTTTTTCCCTCGATTTGTAAGCCATGTCCCTTGAGCATGACAAATGAGAATAAAAACACAAATATTGCTCAAAGACTAGACCCTTCTGCACATTTTGCTTTTATTTATTTTTTTCTGTTCTCTTCTCAGGGATTGTCGAGCACTTGGTCGGGCGCAAAAAAAAAATAAAAATAAACAATCTGGCCAAACACAGGCCTTGAAAGAGCTCTACATGCAAGGAGGATGCCTGACCCGAGTCATCGTCACCTGCTACCTTTCGGGTAAATCCGAAAAGAAATGTGGTGGCATGGTCAAGCCAAACGGCTCTGAGAAGAGAAATGGATTCACTGGTACACACTTTTGGTAAAAGTACACACTGGGATCAAGGTGTACATTTAAGTGAGAGACAACAGACCATCCAGAAACATAATTATGAGCAAGCATCGGGTGATGAATGATGATTCACCTTCGCCAGCCAAGATGAGCACCGTTACACAAAAAAAACCCACTCAAGTAAAACAAACGGAACGAGATGTCTGACTCCGTAAACTGGATGATTTTTTGTTTGTTTTTAAACACTAACAAATGCAAAAGAAACAAAGAAATAACATGTACTCGTTGTTCGTCACCTCAGAAAAAGCAATTGACTTTACAAGAGAAGGACATTTCAGAGAAGAAAATGGAATAAATAAAAATACAATACAATACTTTTATATGATAAGGTATTCCAAGTTGTTATATTTAGATATTTAGATTAATAAGTAAAATGAACCAGCAAGTGGTTAGGGAGCATGTCCGACTGATCAGCAACCAAGAAAAGAATAGAAAAACCCTATAGTATTCAAATTCATATAATTATTATTCAAAACGTTCCTGTGTTTATGATAAACTAGGTATATGCATTTTCTTTTTTTTTTTTGAATACGGCATCACATTTTTCGAGAACCAAAAACATGGCTTGGGAACTATACTCGCCATTTAAGCATCATCAGTGCTGATGCTTTTCAGAGCTCACGCTGTCGTCGTGTGACAAATTATTAGTGAATAACCCAGTTTGGAAGACACAAATGCGCAGCATCGTTCTCAAAAACGCATAAAAACACAATTTTCCATGACATTTATAAGCGACGCTTATTACAGTTGATTATTTAGTCTGAATGCGGCATGTCAATGAGGCAGGCAGCCTCTGATGTGTGCAGCTGTAAACACGCCGTGGGTGGCGTGTGTAAAAGACGGGAGAGCTTGCTACATAAAACTGGGAGGTTTATGAACATGAAAACATGTAAAAAGAAAACAATATATATAGGATTGATGGGTTATTACAAATTGATGTATGGGAATCGTTTATAAAGTCCGTTTTTTTGTTTTGTTTGTTTGTTTTTTTACATAAAAATCAACAGCATCTTTATTCCTGTCCGGTGAAATTGCAGGCTGTATTTTGGAAATGCACTCTGCGTGCTGGTGGGACGTAGAGATCAGAGCAGCGGTCGTGTTCGGCGTTTTTGAAGTGCATGCCAGATGGAAGGATTATCACGGGCATGTGAGAAGAAATCACCCCTGGTCAGCAGGACTGTACCGCCAGCATGACAACTGCTTGATGTGAGGAGCGCTCTGGATGAGAAGACACGGAAGAAGGGAACAGGAGCGGCAAAGACGAGAGCGTAAAATTCCATGATGAGGAAATAAAATGGAAGAGGAAAAAGGAGGACTAAATGACACTTATGAACGTAGAGCATAAAATCATCCAATCAAAATGCATGTTTGTTTCTTTTTGCTAAACTCCTAACCAATGCTGGACACTCAGGACTAGCGAAGGGAACCACCATGGACCACGCAATACAATATTATGCCAATTCAACAAGTATCACATTTTTTGTTTTTCAGAATTTATTACAATTCTTAACAAGCTTTGCACATGATTCGCTCTTGCCACATGGGATGCTGTGCTGTGTAAACAATTTACAGAGTACATCACCTGTAAGACTACAGAGGAACTGCAGTGTGGGGACTCGGGACCTTCTAGACCATAGTCCAACACCCTAACCACAGAGCTACCCCTGCCTATTTTATTGCAACTTTTGTTCATTCCATCTAAAAAAAAAAATTATCTACATTTTTATTGGAAATTCTAGCTTTCATTTAATTGAATTCTTCTAGTGCAATTTTCCTTTTATTGTAGTAAAAGCTCTCTCTTCTGTCCCATCTTTCTATTTTAGGTCAGAGACAGCCATGTACATGGTGTATGATTGTGCAAAATGTGATAAAATATAAATTTGATATAAATTGGGGAAATGATTTAATTGATGTTTAGAAAGTCATTTCAAGAGGAACCAGGCCTAACCTACCATCATTTCTTGAAACTATTTCCTAAGCTTGCATCAAGAGACACAAAGCGTGGAATATAAAGGAAGCTAAATGAAAATGGGCTGTAGGTGAGGCTGCCTGGACAGAAGAGGGACAACAGATCACCTCATGGGACTCACTAAAATAGAGCTCTCTGGTGTTCGACTGAGAGCAGACCATCAGCATGGCTCGATCAGATTAACAAGTGTTTAAAAAAATTACACTCTGGGGGGTTAAAAATCTACATTAGCAGCAACATTCTCTAAAAAAAAAAAAACACGGACACAGACGATCACTGGTTGTAACTCGCCATCAGCTGCCAAGTGCTCTCTTGTGGTTATTTCTGGTAGGCGGCATGTCCAAGTAGTCAGGACAGAAATAGACACTGACAGGATGTGCCATGAAACCATGTTAGACTTCTGTCCTTCACCTTAAATACCCAGGGCAGGGCTTAATGGCGAGAAACAACTGAGACGGAACGAGTAGTGCTACGCTACAGGCTGTTACTATCTTAAAGATAGGCGTAGAATTACGTAGAAGTTCTATAACAGAGAGTGAGTTCAAATTTGTGGAAGAACGTGTCCGAGATTGAGAAACATGAAGGTGAATATTTGGTCAGTCACTGGCTGGGTATAATCGACATGTAAACCAGAGAAAGGAGCACAGTATCCTACGGTATAACGGAGAGGTCGAGCTGAATTACTACACACACACACACACTTAGGAGAGCTCGAATCTTGACCAGCGGTGAGGAAGCAGACGAACGTCTGGGTTGCCCCGATAAAGCGAGTTCGAGTTCGGCTGCCTGAAATCTGGCTCTCGTGTTACGAGAAGCAAACGCCAAAAGGTTAATAGAAACCTCGCTGGTGTTTGATCCAGACTGGTTGGCCTGATCAAAGCAGAAGGTTTAATGCATGCGACTCTGCACCGCTTGCTTTAAGAGGGGGGGGGGGAATGGTGGGAAATGGGGGTGAAAAAGGGAAGGAATAAACACTGATATAGCACAGCGAGTCTGCTATCAAAATGTATAAAAATGTGAAGAGGCAAAGGATGAGGGAAAGGAGTCACTCTTTTCACCCTAGCACTAGACCTTGCTGACTCCCAGTGCTCACCAAGGTTAATCAAACACCTGCATTAGAATCGACTTAATTATTGTTCAGTTCAGTGTACTTATTGACCGATCTCAACATCACTCGGCATCCAGTAGCTGAGGTTTGGGTTTTGGCTGGGAATCGAACCCATGGTAGGTGAGAAAAATCTCGTTTGAAGGCCTAGCAGCCACTCAGGCGTCCTGATGGCAGTACTGACGGGTTACATTTTTTTTTTTGCACTCTTCTTAAAAACAAAAAAACAAGTAGACTCAAGCGGCATGGATCCCTATCGGCAACACAATTACTGATGAAAAACAAACAACAAAAAAAAGTTTGCACGTTCTGCTGGCGTGTATAGACGAAGACTAGACTAGAATAGATTTTACTGCTAGCGACGTCGAAAATGTCAGAGAATAGTTGAGAATAGTGTAAAGCTCATTAAAATGAAATTCATAGTCATATTGTCTAGTTTGTGCTAAAGTAAACAAATAAAAAGGATACGTCACTTTATATTGCACAATCGTGACCCTCCGTATACATTTATTAATACACAGTATGCAAAAATGTTGGCGTGTCATTTAGCCAAGCAAAAATGGCTAGGTATGTTCCAGACCTGTGGGGAGACGATGACGTCGCACTACGGAGACTCTGACGTTAAAAAGCATTTGGCTTCATACAGTTAGTCGAGTGAGGAAACGAATAAAATTGTCAAATAATACGGTAGTGACAACCCAGATGGGGTAACTGATGAACTGGGCGTTAGACCTCTATAGTGAAGCTCTATGATTACAAGAGAAACCAGGGACTCCAAAGAAATGGGACAATTAGTTAGGAAGACATGTTCGCAAGCGCACGCAGCGAGTGGCCAGATGGCAGTTTGTTCTCGTTTGTCATACCGGCCTGATAGGAGGCGAATGTGATTATGCGCGTACAAGGAAAAAGGTGTTTATTGGTTACGATGAGCCGGCTGGTCACAACAGGCCTCGGAGCCAGCCTTCAGGCAGAGAGCTGACAGCGAAAATTTGGCTGTCGGGGACACGACGCCCACAGAACCACAACGCCTGTCATACATTACATACCATCTGTCTGTCTCCATAAACCCCTCTCTCTCCCCTAGTGAGGAGCCTTTTTTGTAACAGACAGAGACGAGGACAAACCCTGTGCACGGTTTATAAACCCTCCCCAACAGTGATCCGAACGTGAAGCGCCACCACCAGAAAAATCCACTACTAGTAAGAAACGCGAGAGAGGAAAAGAGGGCAGTGGTAAGAGGTAAGTGCGCAAGCTTCACATCCAGTCCGCTGTTGAGAGCCTGAGCTCACGAGAGCTGCCATGGGTTGTGAAGCTGCAGTTCTTTTTCATTTCTCTCTCTATCCTCTCCCCGAAGCGATTTGTGGCCTTTCAAGAAAGCAGGGAGAATTTGGCTGACTCACTGGTCCTGCCTTCCAGTACCGAGCAGGAAAAACAAGATGAAACAGAAGGCAAGAAAAGGAGAAAGCAAGGAGAAAAAGAAGAAAAAAAAAAAAGCGAAGCCCTCCGAGCACTCGGTCACAGCTACTACACAAACCCGCCTGCAATGAGCTCTGCGCAGCCTTCGAGAGCCTTGGGCACTTCACATTCCTTCACACAAAAACAGTGAACGACAGCAACAAGTGTGGAAGGAAGGAAGCAGATTCAGCTTGATTACGAGTCCGGTTTGAAATGGTCACGATGTTCCATCGGACCGCTCGTGTCCTGTGCAACGTGGCACCGTGCTAGAACAGAAACCTCCTGTGACACGGCAGTTTTAATTAGCAAAAGTGAACAGAAAGCACTCGTAGTGGCCTAGATTCGTTAATGAGCCGGTGAAGGTGAAGGCTCCTACTTCAGCCACTCCTCAGGACCTTGATGACGTGCAGAGAAGAAAAAAGAAAAAAAAAAAAAGAGGGCTGGAAGGAAAAATCTAATCTAAAGAGTTTAATCGTTTCAAGGGTTCTGCCTCTCCAAAAATATCTTTTCAGAACATGCTTTTATTTTCATATGCACCAGCCTTGGAGCCCGGCTGCTGAGACAATTATGAGGGGAAAATTAACACCACGTCCCATCAACTCTTAAACGGCTCACAGCTGCTAAAAAAAAAAAAAAAAAAAAAAAAACTCTACTATTTGAAAACTGATGGTGATTCTTTACTTCACCTGGAGCACAGAAGGATGGCAGAGAACTCGGGTCAGACAATACGATATCACGATACCCAGGTGCCAATTCGATTTGTATTGGGATTCCATAAGCATTGTGATTTTTTAATTTTTTTTTTAATATACCTAGTCGCTAGTTCGATTAATCACGGCTTTACAGCCAATCACGCAAGCGGAAGGAGCGAATAGCGTTGTCCTCCGAGTGGGTTACGCCGCCCCCAACGGTACATGAGCAAGTAGTTCAAAAAGAGGTGGTCGGCTCTGAAACTGCTTTACCATAAACTACGTCTCTACTCTACGTCTCTCTCATTTTATCCTCAACACAAATGTCTGTCTTTCTATGTTCCTTTTAAATTCTGTCCGTCCCCAGCGTGGTGATGAGCAATCCTCCATGTACAGACACCAACGGTGGCACCGGAGCGGTACGAGACGGACAGAGAGACCTAGAAGTGACTGAGTGCGAGCTGCTGCAGGCTGATGGCGGTGTGCTGTTGTGAAATATGAAGGTTAGCAGTGAGAGGAAAGATTGTTGTATTTGAGAGTGTGCATAAAAGGGAAGCAAGAATCAGTAGGATAAAACCGCAACCCACACATGAAAGGTATCTCATAAACCCCCCCCCTCCTCTGTGGCCTCTGCTGCTCTCGGAGTTGAAAAGTTCACAGGGTCTATGAGCTGAATCTCTCTCAATCCTTACAACATTTCACTTCATCCCTTTGAAATGCCTGCTTATGCAGCTGTCTTTGTGCATGCGCGCATCGAATAAATTGGGCGAATTAAGTTGAATATACAATTTTTTTTTGTCACGCAGGCTCCTGCGACTACCGTGTTGTTTCCGGAGAAGTGAAACCGTGGGTACAAATTTGAACATGCTGAAGGCTGGGACGAAAGTAAGAAAAAAAAAAAAAAAGAAAAATCGATCGCCACGAACCAAACCGAAAGCCACACAACAAAAGTGCTTTATGAGCAAGCAAAAAAACAAAAAAAAAAACAAACAAATATCCTCTGCTTTAACTCTGTCATTAGGTTCGAGAACAAACCTGAGCTCCGTGACCTCTTCGTTTGGAAGAAATATTTAATAAAGGCAATTTCATGCCTCTGAATGAGGAGAAGATGGCGTTCATTACGTGAGGAGAGGCAGAAAGATTGTCCTGCTGGGTCAAATGTGATTATCAACCCCTCTTGGTGCTTTAAAAAATTAATAAATAAATAAATGTCCCAAAAGAGACAAGTTTTTCTAAGCTAATTAATACGTATAATTCACACTACAGGAATGTTTGCAATAATACAGAGCTGTGATTCGAATGACTCTCCAATTAAACAAAGTTTTCAATCATTTCTGACAATAATTTTTCAACACTACACTTGGAATACGTTTCTATGAAAACATTTCTGTCTGAACATCAAACAAATTGCAGTAAAATGTTTTGCTATTTTAGTACACACAAAAAAAAAAAAAGGCGTTGGAGAAGGGAAGGGCAGAGAGCTGGAATAAGGACGGCCACCGGCTATATTTCATGAGGTCAAGAGCCTCCACTACTGGGCGCTCAGTACACATCGCCGCTTTGGCCTTCTGTTTGCGGCAGGTCGACAGGCTGAGAAACTCAGCAAAAGAATGGATTTTATTATTATTATTATTATTATTATTATTATTATTATTATTGACTTTTATTTACGTTTGAGGACATTAATAATTTTGGTTAATTCATTTTAGGTTGTTCTGGTTTGTTTTTCATAGCTCAACTTGGTTAAGTTTATTTTGTTATTTTATGTTTTTGGATTCTTGTGTGATTTACACTTTAGTTTATTTTCTTTATTAATATTTTAGCCTTAAATGTGTTTTATTTTGTTTTACTCCCCACATCCCCCCCCCCCTATCATCTTTGTTCTTATTTTAACTTAAGGTTGTTTTCATATTTTTATTTTGTTTTATTTTTGTTTATTATTTAGTCATTTACATTTTAGTTTTTCTTTATTAACTTGTTTCATTTGTTTCATTTGTCTTATTTTGTTTGCTTTATTTTTTTTCTTTTGTATTTTCTTTTCTCTTTTAATTTTAACTATAGGTTATGATTTAATATTTTTATTTTACGTTTTTACATTAGCTTTTCTCTACTTATTTAAAAGTTTATTGTTCTTGATACTTGCGCCTTCATTTGTTTCCTTTTGCTTTATTTTTATCATTATTTTTTATTTTAACTTCAAGGTGTTCACATTTTCATTTTGTTATCTGTTTGTTTTAGTTTACACTAGTTTTCTTTTAATACTTGCCTTCATTTGTTTTATTTTTCTTATATCTTTTGTTGAGTTTTTTCCTTTTCTGTAAATTCTTGTATTTAATTGGAATTTTTGTATTTTAGGTTGGTTTAATATTTTAAAGTTTTCTTGTATTCAATTAATTTTCTTTTAATCAAATTAGTTTTATTTTAGTTTGTTTTTAAGTTCATTTAAGCATTTAACTTTATTTTTAGTGACTTCAGTCTGCCATTTGTTCTTAGTGTGTGTGTATATATATATATATAAAAGGGGTTTAGCTCTTGGGATTAAAATCTGACCTGCATGCAGAATCAAACTGTTTTATTAAATTTTTTTTAAACACCAGAGAAACTAACAGATGGTGCGACTCGGACACAGTGGCCTTGGTGATGAACCCCAGGGTCACAAGTCATGATGTGATTCAGGTCCTACATCATTGTAATCATAATAAGCGGGCAACCCTGAGGGTGGATCTGTCCCCGGAGTGGCGCAAGCATTAAAGCGGCATGGGTCATCCGTCTCCATCCATATAAACCATCATCCAGCTTTAATAGGTGTGTTTAACATGGACGTGATCCCACTACAGCCCAATAGGAATAAAAACAATGTGTGTCGACATCCCAGTTGGAACGTTCTGACCCGACCCAATCAGAATGAGAGGTGTATAAATCTGTAATTATCAATTAATTAGGTAAATATTATCCATGTATCCATGTTGCCCTGAGTTTCCAGGAAGGAAATTTCGCTTTCATTCCTGAGCAGTAAACTCTCTCTGAAAACAAGCAAAACTTTTTCACTTCAGCTTTCATTCCCTCTGACGTTTCATAGTTTACAGTAAAGTGTTCAACCAATCACAGACAGGACTGAAATGTTGTAGCCAATCGTAACGCTGGGGGCGGGATTCAGAGATCAGAAAAAGTAGGAAGCGTGACTGAACCTCAAAGCCAGAGAAACGGACTTCTCGGTTTCCTTCTACTGTTACATTTCTTTCAGAAGAACAAGGGGAGAAAAAAAAAAAAAAAAAACACTTTGATTAAATGATCCGAGTGTGTAAATGCACATCTTTATCAGATTAGCGTCCCTACAGTCTCAGAATGATTTCAATTAGAAATATCGTCGGCTGTTGGGGTTCTTGGTGGATCTTCGAATTCTCAGAACCGTCAGATGTTAAAGCCAAACCTGTCCTGAGTGTCGCAAGGCTATTGGCTTTTATTTAAGTTTAATTTTCTTTTTTTGTTTTGTTGTAGTTGTCCCTTTATTTCAATTTGGTTTATTTTATCCGTTTTATTTTTATTCTATGTGATTTATACTTCAGTTTATTTTCTTTTTAGTACTTGTCTTCATTTGTCCTCCCCCCCCCCACCCACCAAATTAGTTTTTTTTATTAACTTAAGATTGTTTACATGTTTTAATTTTTTTTTTTTTTTTACACTTTAGCTCTTCTTTATTAACACTTGCCTTCATTTATTTTATTGTTTTATTTTTTCTTTTATATCTATTATTTTATTTTCATTCTTGCTCCATTTTTTATATTTTGGTTTATTTAGTTTTTTTTTACATGTTAGTTTTTCTTTATTGATTAATTATTCTCCAGTACCAACTGCAAGTCAGGGCTTATAGCTGAACATAAAATTTAGTGCCTAGTAACACAAGATGGAGATCATGCTAGGATGGAGAAGGGAGATGAAATTGATTTTTAAAAATTGAAAAGTAGTGATGTTTTACAAAAAATAAAAAAATAAAAAATGAAAAGTATTAGTCAACTAACGTTAAACATGTACAGGTCTATATTGCTGTAACTTAATTGAGACATTTTCAGAAAAACAGAAATCTTTTCTGATATACACAGTATAAGCGGTAAGGTAGATGTACTTTATCTAAAATGATCAATACTACTGTACTGTACTTTACTGACGAGTAATTAAATCGTTTCCCCACGTGTTCGCTACAGCCGAATGAAATAAAAATAATTAATAAAAAAAAAATAAAAAAAAGAGGGCATACTGACCGCCGGCACCAGGAGCTTCTTGACCTCCTCCACGGCTCTCCTCATCTTGATCTCGGCTCGCGCCTGCGTGTCCTCCACCGTTATGAGAACGTGCAGGTCCTCGTTCAGGTGCTCCCAGTTCGGCTTTCCTCGGTTCTGCTCCTCCTGAAACGCATAGGGGAAGACGACGTGAGACTGCGGAAAAGTGGCGTGGGAGAACTCAAACCCACGCGGCGCGTGAATCAGCGCACGCATGAGTCAGACGTGGATAAGCCAGAGCTGTATGACGAGAGACAGACAGGATCGTATTCGCTTTTTGGTCTGATGGAACTCTCGTGCGTTTCTGGCCAAAATCCTGCTTTTATCCTCATCCTCTCTGTGCTGAAACCTTCCTTCAATTAGATCGAGTGTATTATTTGTGACATTAACAAGGTCAAGCTTCACAAAAATTTTTCTCTATTTGCTTAGACAGGACGTGAAGAATCTTGAATCTTTTGAACAACATAGTCAGAAGCAGACGAGAGTTTTAGTAATAAGTCATTTGAATTAAGGGAGGGAGGAAGTGGGCGGAGATTTTTGAAGTTGTATGCTAATATTTGAGAGGTCAAAACACCCAGTGGGGATTGCTCAACAATTTACATTTACATGGCATGCTGCCATTTTTATTATTTTAAAAAAGAGTTGAAGCTGGCCGATCGGATCTTCTTAAAATTGTTACACAAACAAAATTACAAATTTAACATACAGGTGGAGATAAACAGCTCAGAGCCCGATTGTCAACAAAATGCAAAATATCTCTTCAAATTTCAAATGTAAAAATAAATTTGTCAGGTAGTAAAAGAGATAAACGCTATCCGCCCACTTCCGCATACGTACAGCTCACAATCCCTGATGAATGGCTAGTGTTGCTGTGATTGACAGGGATACAGATTATGCCCCGCCCACCCAGAGCACACGAATCATTTTGACAAAAAGCTAATAAGGAAGTTAAAAGCAGCATCAGACGACAGGCAAAATCAGCTCATAGATAATGAGGGCGGAACACTATGACATCGGCCCTGTGTCGTCATAGTGTGTGTGAAGGGCCCTACTGTTTTTCTAAGGATTTCTTTTGCACCTTTTTGGGCTTTTCGGGGTCTTAACATCGTCAAAAACTCATGCCTGAGCGTCTGGGCCCGGAGTCGTCTCTCGAGGACCTCGCACGAGATTTTGCTGCAAACGTAGGTTACATTTAGAGCTCAAGATGAACAACTTTCGCACTGCATGTCCTGGGCTCAACTCAACAGGAAGTCGGTTACTTTGGCTCGTTCGCTAAAACAGACCCGATGGATTTTGTTATACTCCTAGGGAATGTATACGATCGCCACCGAACCGGGCCGATGTGACCTGAAGACGCAAAATTGTATCTCTCAATGAGGTCAGCCGTGACGATGCCTTAAACTTGTGCTGAAGATTGGTTAATAACTGTGTGTGACGTCACATCGGGAGGCTTTGTTTCCAGCATTGGTCTAAAAATAAGATTCCTCCTTCTCTAAAACTACAGTCATAATGGTACTGGGATACCCCATGTGCCCACGGTCTCTCTGCTGTGCCCGGGTGGTGATGGTGCTGGGTGCTTGGGCCCGTTCATCAATGCTTGCAACTATATTTATCAGTTAATAATCAGAAGGGATCGGAATCACCATGGAGACCAGCAACGTCTCCTAGTATATACGATATCATCACGATACCTCGGTGCCGGGTCGATCCGTGGTATGAAGCATTATGATTTTTAGTCGATATTGTTACAAATCTAAACAAGCTCAAGAAACAATTCGCTCCTAACACACGGATGCTGTGCTGCGTGTCGATGTGTGACGTTTACAGCACCACATGCAGGATTATAGAGGAACTGCAATGTTTTACCCCCTCAAATGCAAACGTATATAAATACATTAATAAATTGAATGAAAAAAATATATTGATTCTGGAGTTAATCAGACTGAAGTTGCCAAATCTTTATCATTTAATCTTCTATAGAACTCCTAAAGGTCACTAACTGTGAAATGTGGTGTTTAACCACAAAACACACAATTGTATTCTTGAAACTTTTGTCTCATTGGGTTTGACAAATGTCTGTAATCGTACACACTCTCTCACACACACACACACAAACAAAGACCAGGGGGAGGTATCAATATCAATAAGCACTGCGTCTCCCAGTGATCCACAGAGAGAGAGAGAGAGCGAGAGAGTGAGAGCGGTTAAGCGCCGCCTCTGTGTATCAGCAGGACGAGTCCGTCAGCACGAGGTCCATTCACAAAAGCGACCACTACCAGGTCCTCACCCCGGACTCGTCCCTCCTGTCCTTCGAGGACGAAATGGAAAAGATTCTCTCTGTTTTAATGCGTCCAGTCCTGTCGAGGAATAAAACTCTACATCATCTGTAAGAGAAAGTGTAGAGCAACAAGACCTCCGGTCCTCCGTCCCACACACACACACACACACCAGTTCTTTTATTAAAAGACAACTGTGCCGTCATGGGGTGTGGACGCTGTCTCACTGCCCCAGGTCTTACATCAGACACAGACAGGTCAGACAACGAAGGGTTGGTGGAAGAGTTCAGGGCTCTACGTTGCAGGGGGGGGAGGGGGGGGCGGATAGCGAGTTTGCAGGTGGAGTCTCAGCAAACAGCAGTCACACATCACACACACTGTGGTCACACACACCACAGTGTCTCACTGCTGATAGACCAGAAAAAATGGCTGACTGGGATATAGAAGACAGAAAAAAAAAATAAAAAAAAAACAAGTCGCAGACATGGAGACAGTCACAGAAACAAGTCAGACCCGAGGACACACAGACGAGTCAAAAACAAACAAGTGAGACAGAAATCGAGGAACAACCAAGACAAAGACATGAATTAAAGCCAGGCGGAGAGAGACGGGCGCGAGTCAAAGAGACACAGACGCAAGACACATCAAAAAGGAGACAGTGGGTATTGTGGATGATGAAGGGAACACCCGGGCCAAAACCTAAATCTGAGACGCTGTTTAAACCTCGAGCGTCTGCAATTTGTTCACGTGCAGGTGTGAGCCGGCCGATAACGTCACCGTCAATGAGTGAATAACGACACCGCTCCTGATCACAAGGAGTCCTTCAGATGAGACGGTCAGTGCTGATTAATTCCATTACTGTTCGAGGTAATGTCCCCTCCCTCCTCGTCTCCGTCTCTTCGTCTCTCCCTCCGTCTCGGTAAACGAGGCGTCTGATTGTAGAGAGCGCATTGTGGGACTCGGCAGGGGAGTTGCACCTGACACGCTTCCCAATTCATGGCGCGAGCACCGAACAACAGAGTCGGCCCTCCCTTCATCCCTCATCGCCACAGACACTGTTACCATGGTGACGCTGTCTAAACATCCCTCCCTGCGCTGCTCCGTCCAGTGTACCTCGACGAAGTTCAGGTGGGGGGCACTCCACATGTATGGAGAAGACGGAGGATGTGCTTGATGAGTAAGTAAGCAACACACACACACACACACACACACACACACACACACACACACGGAGCAGACACTCATTAAACACTCCCACACTAAACATCCTATTTCTGTCCAAACTGTCGTCACCAGCAGTCTATCCTGAACACGGAGAAGCGGCGAAGCCCACACACAAATCATTATCATTCCACTGCTCTATTTCTGCACCGAATTAAAGCTGGGAGCTCCCCGTATCTGAGCAGACGTCACATCACACGATGGGGACGAGAGAGAGAGACCGAGAGCGAGAGAGAGAGATGGAAAAGGGACGGAGAAAGCAGAAAGAGGCAGATACAGAGCGAAACACAGAGACAGAGCGGCAAAAAAAGTGACCGTGAGTGAGAGACATGAAAAAGACAGGAAGACAGAAAAAAAAAAAGAGACCGGCAGACTAAAAAGAGTCAGTGAAAAAGAGACGCATATTGACAGACAAAAAACCAGAGGGGAGAAACAGATGGAGACAGAGACAAACGGAGACAGTGACTCAGAGGGGCTGAGAGAGTCAGAAAGGGAAAGTCATAGAAAGAGGGAGACAGAGCAAGAGAGAGAGACAGGAACAGAAAAAGGAGACAGGCAAAGAAAAAAAAAGAAAAAGAAAAGAAGGCAGACGTACCACGAGAGCATCAATATGAGAGAGAGGCAAAGAGAGAGACAGTGACTCGGAGACGCTGAGAGTCAGAGAGAGAGTCATAGAAAGAGATGTACAGAAGGAGATAAAGAAAAGTACGTGGAATGTGTTCAGAACACAGGAGAGAAAGACAGAACATGGAAAAGAGTGAGAGAGAAAATGAGACACAAAGAAAGAGACATTAAAAGGCCAGAGACAGGACAGAGAGAGTCAAAAAGAGAGACGGAGCAACACAAAGGGAGCGAGAGACTTGGAGAGCAACAGAGAGAGAGAGAGAGAGAGAGAGAGAGAGAGAGAGAGAGAGAGCATCAGAGGAGACGAGACGGAGAGAGACAGAGAAAGGAAAGTAGACGGGCAAACAAAGTCAGAGACACGGAGGCAAAGAAAGAAAGAAAGGGGCAGAATGGATCAGAGAAAAAACGGAGCAAAATGAGACAGACCGTAAAAAGAGAGACAGTCTGTGTGTGTGTGTGTGTGTGTGTGTGTGTGTGTGTTTAAGTTGATCTCTGCTGTGTTTGCTCATATCGGAGCTGCAGTTGATCAGACACAGGAGCGACGCACAGGGACCGGTTATTATCCTGAGCGAGTCTGTCCTGCCCGATTCTATTACATCTGCTCATGTGTATCTCACCAACACACACACACACACACACCATGGCATGCACACACACACACACACACACACACACACACACACACTTGTTTATTTTCAGCAGTGATGATGAGCGAGTCCCTCACCTTCTTTTTGTCCCTCATGGAGCTCTTTCCTCGGACCATGATCTTGCAGCCCGTCTCCGCCTCCAGCTGCTTCGCCGTGAGACCTCGTGGCCCCAGAATCCGGCCCACGAAATTATACTGCAAAGAAAAAGAGAAAGAGTGTGTGTGTGTGTGAGAATGAGTATTGAATGGGGGGGTTTAAGGTTGATATTTTTAGAAAACAGGATATTGCATTGCGCACAAGGCTGCACTCTAAATATTAAAGGAAATGCAATCTCTCTGCTTTCATATCAAATCCGTTAGAGCCAGCAACCGCAGTGATCCTGCGCCGCGCTTCTGCTGACTACAGAGCAAGACGCGGCGCAAAAGGCGACACGACAGGTGATTCCAGCGCCCTGACGAGGCGAGGACGTGGTCAGTCATTTTACTCTGTCTCAGTGAAAAGGTAAATGTAACGCCAAAATATACTAAACATAAAAAAATTTAAAAAAACTACTTGGACTGTATCTGTAGCGGTGATGATGTACATCAGGGAAGACAGTCAGTGTAGGTAATGTTAAGAAAACATGACAGAGGAGAAAAAAAAATCTATTTTAAATTTAAACAGAGGACAGATGGAGATGGTTTTTGTGAGCGTGTGCCGACTGCATCCTCAGATTCCTGGTTATTGCTGGCAGAAGTCGACCCGGATGTGGTCGCGCCGCACATCTGCCTCAAAGCGCTAAATATCACGCGTTCCGAGATGCTTTACTGCTCAGCGTGTTTTCAAAGGGCGATTATCAGAGTTATGATTTGCCTTCCTGTCGTCAGGTAGAAACCAGTCTGGGGAAATATTTCTTAAATATCTAAGACGTTTCACCCGGAGGAAGAGGAGACACATGATGGATGTTCTGGAACCCGAACCGGCGCCTGAACAGACCATTTGGAACCGCAAACCATCTCTTGACTGGACCTGAATGAAACCGGCACCCAACTCTAGAGACACCACACTAGCACCTAAACACACCAACACTCAAATGTCACCTGAAGAAATACCAACTGAACAACTCGCACTGAAGTAGAACCTGAATAAATGAACCTGAATAAATTGCACGGTCATGAAGTGATTGGTGCGGTAGACGAGCGACTTTGAAACAATCTGGCACCAAATACCAACTATTGTTTTGAGTCATGCGTAGGGTTGTTTACATTCTCAGACTGCTCTACTTGGCATCAGCAACATCCGGCCACGAAATCCGGCAGGTCCCCAAAGAGTAATCGGCCCCGCCCCCTCCGAGGTCCTAAAGACGCCACATGCTGCACGAATCATTATCGAACGTTATTTCCCTATCATATCAGTTTACACGAAACACATCAAAGAATGTACAAGAGATTTCCCTGATGAGTGACACGGCGTTAATATTACACTAATCCCCCGAGATTAAAATCTAACACCAGAGCGACGCACGCCTACGGAAAAATCACCGCCGTCATCAGACGACGCATCTGTCTGGAGCTTTGTTTTTATTCCTGTGAGCATGTGAGTGTCAGCTCATTATGATTTTACAGCTCACGCTAACGTTCCCCTGAACGCACAGGCTCGGGCGAGACGAGTGTGTGTGTGTGTGTGTGTGTGTGTGTGTGTGTGTGTGTGTGTGTGTGAGAGTAGCAGAAGAACCGAAAGGTCAGGAGAAGGAACGAACTGTCGGGCAGGATGGAGATGTGGCGCTCTAGTCCTGAAGATGGCGGTTAGATGAACACCACACGTTTTTTTGTTTGTTTGTTTTTTTCAATCCGTGTGCACCAGGTGGACAGTCGCACTTCACTGTCGAGCCGCTCTTCTTCTCTGCACCCCTCAGCACGAAGCAACTGCTACCGTCAGTGGAATTAAAGGTACGGTAAGCACCGGTTTTCTGCTTCAACTGCTCAGACATGGGATGGGTGCGGGTGCAGCTCAAGTAAGTGTGTGAGAGAGAGAGAGAGAGAGAGAGAGAGAGAGAGGTCAGAGCGTAATGCACTGTGTGTCCCAAGCCCGGAGGAGCTGTCTGTTCCGATCACATTTACAGAGTCTCACACACACACGCGCAGAGGCACCTGCCGAAGGGGATGATGACATCAGCAGCGTGAGGCGCACGCGAGGAACGAGGAGCCGGTGGCGACGCCGCAGCAGGTGGAGAGACTTTGAGGAAGAAGGGAGCATTACACTCGCACTCATTTGCTGTTTATTTAACCGCGCGCACACACACGTGCACGTGTATACAGATTATTCAGTTTCATCAAAATGGAAATAACGGTTTATACATTTCCAGGATTTTTATCTTATCCCCGACACCACACGCCGCTAGACTCAATATCATCTTCAGTGCTAATGAACTGTGCGTGCCTCTCTCTGTGCGTGTGTGTGTGTGTGTGATGTTGATTGGACATGACAGAAAGCAGGGCTCTGATGCACTAGGGAAAACTGCTCACTTCGAACCCTGAAAGCGGACATTAATTATAGCCAGAAGGGGACGCCAATACTTTGGAACAAAAATTTTTCAGAAAAGGACGACAGGACTGTGAGCTACGCCATCGTGCCTAGTGTTCGGGAACGCAACTTTATGCTAACGGAAGCTAACGTTGCATAAAGGCTGTAGCGGTCACTGAAAAATGGGAACAAAGTTGCGTAAAGGCTTAAAGCGCGAGTGTGCAGGGGGCGGGGCTTAGAAAACGCGTGGCGCAGTGAGAGAACGAACTGTTTCTGGAGTATTTGTGTAAAGGGTATAACTTGGCATTCTCTGAAAGTCAGGCTGGTCTCCTCAATTCCAGACTTTCAGGAAGCGACGATACGATTCCGGACCTGGTGCGCCGTGTGGACACGACGTTCACTTGTTTATTTCTCTGAAAGCACGAGTCAATATGTCCGTTTAACCCAAAAGCCAGCACGCCTGAGTACACAAGACTGATTTCGAAAGCAGCAGTGTGTGCGCGTCTGTGTGTGTGTGTGTGTGTGTGTGTTCCCCCACTGTGAGGAAGGGCAGCCTCTGAGCGAGGCCACGGGGAAGCACAACAACACGAGGCTAAAGAGCAGGGCAGAGAGAGTTGCGCGCTCAGAGCTCATGGCTAAACATAGGACAGAGATCGATGACGCTCTTTAATACGTCTCCTCTCAGTCCATGCTCTCAACCACTTGCAGTCCCTGCGTCCCGGGCTCGTTCCCTGAACAGCACGGACAAATGACCGCGTCCTGCTTAACTCGAGACGCCATGCGGGGCTCAGGGCATGCAGAATCGTCTCCTCAAACAGACAGGTTAGTTTAAAGTCGTAGCTCAAGATAAACAGAAACAACTTGCTACGATTGATTTGTAGCCTACCCAGAGACGATCGCTCAGCTCTCCCCACTCCACCGCTCAATTTATTTTTGCACTTGCGTATTTACCCCCTACAGCCGGCAGTACGCACCTACTTGGTTTGTGAGCCGCTATTAAACACAAGATGAGAAGAAAACGATGAGGTTAACCTTCACGGTACGCCCAATATTGATATTACGATAAAAATGTCAAGCGTGCCTTCCAACTCCGTCAGCTACGGCTGTGTAGATCAGAGGATGAGATTGGCGCACGGATGACGTCACTTCTAAACAGAGATCTATTCCCATTGTCGGGTACGAATGCTTCCTTATCCGATTCGATCGGTGCCCGAGAGTGCTGTATCGCTCTCGAGACCACCTCTTCAAGTGGACTCGGGCGAATGTGTTCAAATCAACCCGGAAAAACAATCCCGGACTCCTGACGTAAAAAAGCGCATCAGGGGGGGCTCTCCATCAAGTTTGATTCTTTCCCCTGGACATCTGGTTCGATTCTGCCCAAGAAGGAACATCTGGATCAGTTCAGAATTCACTCGACTAAGTGCCCCTGGATCGACTCCGACTATACCCTCTGGACTTTTGGTATGAGGATTCAGATCAAGCCAGAGTACATTCTATGGACTTTTGATTCTACTCCACTCAGGTTAGAGCAGGGGTCTCAAACTCAGTTCCTGGAGGGCCGAAGCCCCACAGAGTTTTGTTCCAACATACATACCATGTCGTTTTCAAATAAGCCTTAATGACTTGTTTAGTTGGATCAGGTGTTTTTAATTATGGTTGGAACAAAACTCTGTGGGGCTGCGGCCCTCCAGGAACTGAGTTTGAGACCCCTGGGTTAGAGATTACCTGGCATTTGGCTCCAAACGTAGAGTCCGTCTCTGATCAACTGAAATTTGATTCCGCAGTGAGAGTAACTTGGAAATGCTGGGCCATGACTTGGTACCTTTTGGTCACGGGTGCAATAACTTGCCTAAATCATAATCATAGACTCGTCCGACTTAACGACTTCGTTAAAATTCATTACTTCGACATCTGAAAAAGCTTTGAGCAATCAAAACCTGAGAATGAGCAAACAAAACGTTGCCGATGTTACTTGACCAGTGAGCTAGTGAGATTTATTACGCTTACTGATATCAACTCAACTGTTGAGCTTGATTTAAATTTAAAAAAAAAAAAAAAACCTTTATCCTTAGAAACTGACAAGTGGGTCAGTCAGTCAGTCTGTAACTCTCATACTGTTTCTATTCTAAGAATTCTATTCCGTGCGTTAAAAGGAAACCCAGAGCAGTCTGTCTTTACAAGCTCCTCTCGATCCACTCTCCACCGTTTTCGCCAAACGATGACGGATCATTCTAAGACGGATCATTAGATCGACTCGAGAGTCGGGAGTGACATTTGCTGCGCTCCTAAAAATAAAGACGAAGCGCGCACACAAACACTTGAGACAGAGACAGGCTTAGAGTCACAACTAAATGGGTTTTTGTTTATTATCAGCTTAGATTTAGCCAGGAGGTACGAGAGTGTGCGCGCGCCACGCTGATGCAGAAGAGCACACAAGCAGGAAAATTATATTTTAAGCAGTTTTTATCTAAAACTGAGGGGACTTTTTCACTTGTCCAAAAAAAGGGTAGTCAATTTTTCTCCCTTTAAAAAAAAAAAAAATTCCCCTCTGGTAGGATCGCTCCTCTCCATCATGAAGCTTTCAAATCAGCGTCCCTGCTCACTCCATCACGCTTCACCCCTCCCCCCCCCCTCTCTCTCTCTCTTCTGCCGGTGCTGCGTTTCCTGCATGATCTTTCTGACCTGCTGCATGCCGGAGGTTTCTGAGGTTTCACGTTAACACGGCAAGCGCTAACATTAGAACACCCTCTCGCTTGCTGGAAGGACATGCGACAAAGATGGCGCAAAAGAAGTAAGGAACAGGGTGAAGAGGTGACACTATTGAGTGATGAAGCTAATTAGTAATTAACCCGAGCTAAGTGAGTAATAAGAGTGGCCTGACTCGGAGAGATGGAGACGTTAGAACCGGGGGAAAACGCCAGAACGATGACGGAAAACTCGTGTATTATTTTTGCTTAAATGAATCATCGGTTCTGCTTTTTATTTTTTCCTCCAAACGTTCCACTGCGGACAGAAAAGCAGCCGTCGGTGGCTCCGATTGTCAGAACGAACAATAGTCCTGTCTTTTGAATCCTACACCACACTAGAGCGCTTCATTCTACAAGATTAAACTTTTTTTTTTTTTACCGTAGCATTTTATACAGAGACTTTGAGTAAAATTGTGCAACAGCTATTGACTTGGTGACATGTTTATTTACAACTTTTGCCGGTGTCATCACTTTAAAACAACCAGAACACAAAAGTCTTCAGGGTGTACAGTTTACGCTTAGGAGTTTCTCAATTTCTGATTTTTAAATTAAATTTTTTTTTTTAAGTCAACAAATAAAAACAACGCTCATCTTTATAGCTTCGTTAAGACCAAATGTTAGCTCTGACGGACTCGTCTGAAGGAAAATTAAACGCAGCTATAAGCGGAAATAAAAATGTTTCTGGTTTTGAGTTACGCCTCCCGACACGAGGGCTGTCCAATCATTCAATTCCTATTTCAATTCTAGCGATGCGCTAATCTCATCCTCTCACGCCACACCTCACTAATCTCGCCTCATTTCTTCACATTTTTCAAACTCATTCCCATCATATATATATATAATTATTTTATTCTGTAAAGCTGTTTTGTGATGAAAGCGTGTACACATATATAAACAACCCTTTCTCATGTTAAACTATTGTAATCTCAGGATTGACGGACATAACCTTGCTTGTGAATTTGCCGTAACCGAGCAGCCGCGACCTCACACGACGGCACCGTCGATTCACTTCCTGTAACGGCATGTCTGATGAGCGTTTCATTAAGATGGATTTAATGATTTGTCTCATGTACTTTACAGCACGATGAAGTGATTTCCCAGTCAGGGAGCTGGGGTCAGAGCGCAGGGTCAGGCAGGAGACAGCGCCCCCTGGAGGGGACAGGGTTTAAAGGACACCTTGGTGGTGCTGGGGCTTGATCCCCTGACCTTATCATCAGTAAACGCCACCTTAAAACTCCACCTTAATTCCAGAAAGGATGAAATGATTCCTGAAAAAAAATATCGAAACCAGAGAGAGAGAGATTCTGGTTTCCATATTTTTTTTTATTAAAAGTTTTAATGAATCTGGTGAGAGTCTGGCCAGAGGAGGAGATGCACGTCTGGAAAAACAAAGGCTCTGTGTCTTCCAGGAAAAAA
>QMIH01000321.1:444448-466963 GCA_003987875.1 Clarias batrachus
AGAGAGAGAGAGAGAGAGAGAGAGAGAGAGAGAGAGAGAGAGAGAGAGAAGGAAAGAGCAGCGGTTAATGCGAACAGACAGGACCTGTTACAAGACTTTAACGTCAGAACTGTTCTTCAAAAAAAAAAATTTTAAAAAGAGAGAAAGAAAAAGATAAGATTTTGAGAGAGAGAGGGAGAGAGGTACAGATTAGGCGGTCCGGAGCTGTATTGGGACTGACAGGCAGTTTAACTTCCTCTTCAGGAGCACTAAAAGCACTCCATCCAGACACACTGTGATTAAGAGAGAAAGTGAGAGGTGACGGGAAGAAAAAGAACCAGAGAGAGAGAGAGAGAGAGAGAATGTCAATGAGGTGCTTTCTTACTCCATACATCGTGCCTTTTTCTTTTTGAACTATAATAATAAAACTCCAAGTTGACTTTGTGTCTCTTCACACTACTTCCACACTCAGAACGCCATGCGACTAACTGCTCACAGAGCGCCGCATCAGCGGGAATTCTTCTCCATCTAAGCAGAGCAATGCGGCAGCGCTTTAGTCGGTCCTGATAGGTTGTTTTTTGTTTTTTTCTCAGACAGCCCCGGAGTCTTTTCCCAGAGAATTTCCTACAGTTTTGTAACCGAGCCTCAGATAACGAACCGGACTCCATATTAACTTAAACATCAACTGTTACACAGAACGTCCTGCTCAATCCCTGCTGTCCGTCACTACCCAGATTTTCTAACGTTTCAGACACATTTCCATAATTTTCCCTCGATTCTTTAAACCTGCTTTTGCGACAATGATTACTGTTAGAAACTGTGAATTGAAAATGTCAGATGGAGGTTAAATCTGGGGTTGAAGAGTGAAAATACTCTCTAAGAGTTCTCTGTTATCACTCGGACGCCTGATCTTATCTGTTCTGGCGGTAGTGTTACGTTCGTCACGGTTTATGATGCTGCTACCTGTTTTACAACAGAGTGATAAGGAGAGAGAGAGAGAGAGCGAGTGAGCGAGAGAGAGAGAGCGAGATGGTAGAAAGGCCTGACAGTCCTCCTCAGAACAGAGCAAACACAATCACATTCACTCAACGGTGTCACACACAGCAGGACATAATGCCAGCCATTTGTGGGTCGGCATGCCAGCAGAGTCGCACGATTACGTGTGTGTGTGTGTGTGAGAGAGAGAGTGGAGGCTAAAACAAGAGCCTCCATTATGTGAAAACAGGCAGGAACTGACCCTCTCTCTCTCACACACACACACACACTCTCTCGCTGCAGGGTGACTTCATTCAGTAAACACAGCATTTGTCTTTCCATTGTGTCTCGCCATCATGCCATCACGCTCCAACCCCGCCCGTCCGTACGCGACACCCCCCACCGACACATCAGCCCACATGTCTACCCCTCCCCACCTCCTCCACCACCACACGCGTCATCAGTCTGTTCAGTCCAGTGCCGTGCTCGCGTTCTTATTCTCATCTCGCTAACTCGAACCCGAGATCGAGGTTAAGTACATCGGGTGCAATCAAGGCTTATTTCAAGGCAATGTTTCTGTTATTCAACAATAATGACCCGAACTACTTATTTATAGCGAGAATCAAGACCCGATACGATGTCACCACGGTACCCGGGCGGCGGTCCGATTCACTTTGCGTTTCTGCAGGTATAAATATCGCAAGTCGATACGATTCGAAACAAGCGTAGCAAATATTAATCCGCTCTTATCACCACATGGGGCGCTGTACTGCCTAACAATGTGTGAACAAGTTAAAGTGCTGCCACCTGTAGGATTATTGAGGAACTGCAACCTTTTACCGCCACAAATGCAAACATTAAGAAATTCTAAATATATTTTTTAAAACATTTCTAAGTCATACATAGAAGAAGTGCGCCAGGTAGCGTAATTAACACCGCCCGAAAAATCTCATTTACTTAGCACTTAGAGAAATGGGGCGCCATCATATTTGGCCAGGTCCAGATCATGGTGGGCTAAACTATGCTGCATCTGTGTTTAGGTTTCTCAAGAGTCACATTTATCTGAAAATTACGAGGCTGAATCCTGAATTCTTGTTTACGTAATCTGGCAATTTTAGGAGGCGGGGCTTTAACCGTTCACATACAGGTATTTGCTTTAATCCAAAAATCCTTTGCGAGTGTGTGTGTGTGTGTGTGTGTGTGTGTGTGTGCATGCAGGGTGACAAATTCCTCCACTTCTCTTCTGATGTACGAACACTTCTGGAGTGTATGAGCACCAATGACGCACCCGTCTGTGTGTGACACAGAAACAGGAAGTCATGTGACAAGTCCGGCTAATCAGGTCACATGTAACGCTGATTAATGATCGGCTTTCATCTGGGGTCGGATCTGTTCACTTCCACTCCAAGCGTAAAAGCAATTAAAGTTTCATCAATTAATTCAGTTAATGTTTAATAAACGTTCCTAAGTGGGGTTTTTTTTATCCCTCTCTGTCTCTCTCACACACACACACACACACAATGAGACAAAAATAAAGTTTCAGGAATGTTCTAGCGCTTGTCCAGTTCCTCTGCTCATCGTTCTAGTGCCAAGTAGGCATGCAAGTCATAAAGGAGTGTGTCCAAATGTCCACACACACACACACACACACACACACACACACACACACACCTGTCATTTTACTCTAATGATCTAAACACCACTATATTCTTGAGTGCTGCCGATTTCTCCCTCACACACCGAGTGGTTATGGGTTTCACACTGTTACTGCTCACACGTGATGACGTTTTCCGATCCGATTGCGCGCACGTTTATCGCGAGCGCAGGGTAACGTCTTCCTCGACTTGGAGCACGACACGCGACCGGGTCGACTGCGGAAAATCAGAGTGTTTTCCTCCGGGTACGCGGGTTTCCTCCTAAAGTCTACAGATTATGCTAACTGGCGTTCCCCTTTGTGAAGTGTGTGTGTGTGTGTGTGTGAGTGTGTGTAAGACACACCAGAGATATGCGCTGCTCAGTGAACATGCAGATTTTTGGGGGTTTCATTTAGTAAAACTCTTGTATTTTTAGTTATTTTGTGTTGTTTAAATTAATTTAAATCTCAATAACGTGACAGATGTGATATTTCTTTTCTTTATCAAATCGTACAGGCCTGTGTATACGCAAGTTTCCTTTCCTTTAAGTATAAAGTCATTAACGGTGTTAAGCTGCAAGTTTTTCCACAGAATTTTGTTTCACGTTACGTTCTCGAAACAAATCAAACACCGTTCTCATCATCATCATCATCATCACAGGCCACATTTAATCAAATTAACTCGAGTCATATAAAAAACATTTTCCTACAACTCCAGTTCATGGACACAAACGCAAAACTTAACTCAAGTGTTTCCGGGTTAACGTATCGTACAAAAGCACATCAGAGGGTTTTACAATCATCACTTCGATCACTCCACCGTCACGCTCTGCGATCCCCCGTGTGCCATCACATTAACCTGCATTCTGCTTAGTTACGACAAAACACCTTGAAACGCAAACGTAGCACATAAATGTTGGGAGAAAGTCTCTCTCACACACACACACAGACTAAAAAGAAAGAGAAAACAAGTCACGGCTGAGGGGCTGAAAAGGGCAGCGAGGTATTTAAGGCAGCTGTGGAATGTAGATGGGCGCGGCCGGCCCTCGGGTTCCTGCAGCATGCATGTGTGTGTGTTAGATTTCATGAGAGAGAGAGAGAGAGACGTACCCCTGTAAGGACAGAGAGCAGTTGCCCCTCCGGTCCCCACAACACCGAGCCACGAGGAGCGGAGTGTTTCCTGGTGTTAATCAGAGGAAGTTTAGAGTTAGATGTGTGACCAATACAAGGTCCTGATAAGGAGAGTAAAACAACCGAGTGTGTGTGAGTGTGTGTGTCACTCCAATGGTTTGTTTGTCAGATAAACAAGACCTGGTGCTGGCTTTTCACAACCATGTTTAAATTAATAACAGGGCACGACCATAACACACACACACACACACAGAATTATTGTTTTTCTAATCCTCAAACTCTCTCCGAGACTATGCGCCTCTCTTCCCATGGGCGTGACTTCCTTCTCTAGTGTGTGTGTGTGTGTGTGTGTGTGTGTGTGTGTGTGTGTGTGTGTGTGTGTGTGTGTGTGTGGCCGTTGCAACATCCAGGCTTCAAGAAACGGGCTGCACAATGACTTAATCTTGTACCTACACTTGAAATATTGACACACACACACACCAAGTTCAGGCCAAGTTCTTAAATGAAATCCTCCCTGAAAGAACGACCAATCAAAACATAGCGTCACTCAGCAAGGGGAAGGCTGTGTGTGTTTGTATGTGTGCGTGTGTGTCAGAGTAAAACAGGCAGGCCAGAGGGAGATAAGAAGCCCCTGCATTTGTGCCATAATATCGCAACAGCTTTATCAGGAGGCCCACACAAGGACCAACACACACACACACACACACCTGATAGCACAAACACACATTCACATCCAAAGCTGCAGCGTTGCAGGAGAGAGAGAGAGAGAGAGAGAGAGGGGCAAGACGGACCGCTCTCTCTATGTCCCAAGGCTAACCCTGTCAGCCGCATCCTGCCATCCAATTTATTATCATCCGTCCGAGAGACAGACACCGAGGGGCTGGAGAGGGAGAGAGAGGGAACGAGAGAGAGCGAGAGAGATCCACACGTCCACTCTCCGGCACTACGAGTTAATTAAATTCCGCCGTGTAAAGTGGCATCTGGGGAGGTTTTTAGGAAGGTGAGGGGGGGATTATAAAGCAGGCTGCTGCGTGCTAACTGAGCCTGAGGCTCCGTCGCCAACCTCCACCACACGCACACATGCACACAGTACAGATAGACAAACCTCCTTTAAATTCCTTTTAAGAAATTTCACTAAATCAGAGGCTCGCACTTCAGCGTCACCATGCTAGCTTTTTTTTTTTACCACGATAAACCCGGTCCTATAACGAGAAAGGAAGCAACGGTTACGTAAAATAATTCATTCTTAATAATTCTTATACAAGACGATGTGAGCGCTGTGTAAAATGTGAAAAAAGTTGAACACTGAAATCTGAAAGTTCTTCAGCGTCCACGTTTTTATTCCCTCGCGTTATTTAGCACTAGCGCAAGTACCGTTGACGATTAAAAAAAAAGAAAGAAAAGACATTTTGTAACGTTGATAGTTGTTCTTTCGTCGTGAGTCAAATACACTCCCTGTTCGGTAACCGGAGAGTCAATGACAGATGAGAAATCAGTAAAGTAGATCAGATTGAAACAACTCCAGTGCGTTAAAATTCACTTATAGCACTTCAACTAATCCCAGTAAAATATTCAGTTTATCTTTTCTAATTAATATCTATTGGTGCAGGTGTTTGTTTACATTGAGCACGTAGAGCATTAGTAGCTTATTTTAAAGTAGATTATTAATTCCGACACATAACTGTTCATAACATCACTTTTACTCAATGTTTTGATCTCACTGATGGTGAAGGTTAAACTTCAGGCACTGAAGTCTCAGTAAATTCACACAGTCCAGACAGTTTTGCGTAATGTTGTGACAAAATCTGACCGGACAGACATTCAAATTGTTCTGCGACTGGTTTTGGGTCGTCCGGGGTATGAAATGTAAAGATAGCATTGAAAGAGTGAGTTCTGACCAATATACAGAGAAAAACTCAATTTTATTTATATAGACGATTCCAAAAATGACATAATTCCCACTTCCTGCTTTCCGTGGCAAGTCGAACGGCGCGCAGGTTTTCAGACACAACGAAGTCTTTATGTTGCTGCATTTTTTTTTCTTTTTGTCACACGATTCACAAGGTGTTTCTTAGTTTTATAAACTTAATAAAATCAATAAATTTTAAAAAATGAGAGAGAAGGAGAGAGGGAACACTAAATGCATGAGAATTACACAAGGTGCAGCGTGCCGTTCCTCAGCACTTCGGTCACTACATTAGTGTCGGTAACCTTGTCGTCACTTATTTTACCTTAACAGCTCGCCGAGTCGTCTTTTATTTCTCACACACACGCAATGCAGAAACAGCGGTCTGAGTTACAGCACATGACATTTTCACATCATTAGAAACATTACACCACACTACGGCTTGCACTTGTGGAACGTCCACAGCACAGTAAACTGCTCAGTCTCCACACACTTACACACACATGCGTACACGCGCGCGCGCACACACACACGGCTAAACGCAGAGAGCTAAACGCAGAGCTGAGAGCAGCTGTCATGTGCGTAGGTCAGACTGAGGTAATGCAAGACGACTGGCCTTTCATTCACCATGACAACAGCTGCACACACACACAGAAACACACACATACACACATCCTGGTGCGTGCAAGCTGCAAATAAGAATGGTGTGTCTCTAGTGAAAAACTGACACTAGTATGTGGACGAGTAAAAAGAAACAACAAAAGACACTAGAGACCGTTTTACACACACACCCACACAAGTCCATTGCAGCGACTCAACAGCAGATTACTTACATCTGCCCAGATGTTATAGTGCTTGACTCTTCCACTCGGGGTGGGTCGGTGTGTCAACTTCGGGTGGGGGTGTATACAAGGATCGCCTGATACGATATCACCACAGCTTTGATTTGTATCGTGATTTTGCGTCACGCTTTTATAAATTTTATAATACAATTTTAGTTTTACGATTTTGTTACAATTCTAAACAAACGAGGCAAATAATTAACTCGTACCACATGGGATGCTGTGCTGCCTGCCGATGTCTGAATAACTTACAGCATGCCACCTGTAGGATTATAGAGGAACCGCAACATTTTACATCCTCAAACGAAAAACCTACAAATTAAACATTTCTTTACAAATTAAAAAAAAATTTAAACAATCAATTTTGGATTAAGTGTGGCGATATGTCAGCTGTCATACAAAAGAATCGAGTCACGTGACTGAAAATTATTTTCCCCCTGTCTCTAATTTAATTGTTTTAACTTGTACTCTAATCACACAAACATTGCCGACATGGCAAATCTAACAGAAAATAAGTAAATAAAGATAACCATAAATTAAACAAAAACAAATAATATAAGGACATAAATTTAAAAAATGTGCATAAACATTCCCGGTTCCTGAACGTTCCTGTTACAGGATTCTTTGTTTGTTTCTTTCTTTCTCCTGATACATCAGATCCAAAATGTTTTTTTCTTTTCTGATTTTGCTCCTGGCGTTAGCTTTTTTATTTTAACAAATCATTCCATGTAACTTTTTTTTTTTTATTTACAAAAACGCAGTTTGAGGGAAAGGAGACTCGACACTCATCTTTAAACCTTTAAAGTGTTGATCTTTATACAAAGACGCCGCTATGACAAAGCGCTCAGTGATATTATTAAAGTGGTAAAGGAAGTGATCTGACTATAAAATACTATGTGAGAAAGTGACTCTGGGGGCGGAGCTAAACCTGATCACACGTGAGCTCAGAGCAGCTGACGGCAAATGGAGCTGAATCGAGACAGCAGCTGAACCTCGAATTACAAGGGAGACGATAATCACTGCAACACTCGGCCATCTGCATTCTCACACTCGAGCACAAGTGTGTACACACACACATGCAGTCACTGTGTCCTGCCTTCCAAACAACACATTCACAACAGCTGTGCTTTCCGGTCTGATCCAATCCAATCCAATCCTGACGCCACATCTCTCCCGCTCGCATGACATGATGAGGTTTGCGAGTCATCCCGCTACACAACCGTCTTCATTTGCACAGGCAAATCAGCTCGCAAACGATAAGCAGCCGCGCGTATCCAAAGTGATTTACACCTAGCTGTCAGGAAAACTAACTTAATCCCACATCCTGCTGTAATTCAGGCTTTTATTATTTTGAGCGGATTGTGAATGTAAGGGATCAGCGTGCGGCTCCTCGTGTCCAAAGTGCAAGTAAACAGATCCGAATCCACACAATCCGGCATCTCCGGGTCGCTGTTGGGTGTTACATGGGACAGACATGCGAGAGATTCTCATCCAGAAACAGAGCGCGGGGGGTTTACGCCTAGCAGACTCAATAATGTCTTGAAAAATAAAGGTAAAGTTCTGGGTTTCATGGAGCATTATGTTTGTGGTTTCAAAGCATTTCAATTAATGATTTGTCTTGACAGATTATCAAAGCTAGGAGGTAAGCTACAGAAGTAGTCTCGCATCCATCAAAAAATTTATTTAACCTATTAAGACAAAATTATTATGAAAAGCAGTTGGTTTCCTTCTCCTGCACACATCCAACACATACGTTTTATCCACTGTTTTTAAACTAATCACAAACGCTTTAATTCCAGAATCAGACTAACACTCGTATCTCTCCGTGAGTTTCTGTGACCGTGTAAAGGCATGCCTAGAATGCTCCCGATCCACAATAGGAAACCGGTTTTAAACGCTCCTGCAGCGCTGTCGAAATGCTGAACCATCCAGATTCCAGATAAACAGTCAGATAAGCATGAACGAACAAAAACAGTGTGCGAGTTAGAGAGAGAGAAAGAAGTGTAAACGATAACACTGTATGAGCTGTTACGATTCGGATCAAGATAAAACGAGATGCCGTCATTTTTAGTGAAATATCTGTGGCATTTCAGCGCCGCCCGAGTCTGGTGTGTTCTCAGAGACGGTAAAAAGATTAAACAGGAGTCTTTCAAGCACAGGTACAGCTCACATCTACATCGTGGAGGTTTAGGGAAGTCAGTAATCAAAGGAGCTTCGAGGATATAAACTGCAGGAGTCCTCAGGAAAATAATCCCGTCAGAATTGAGCTCGTTATAACATACAGCATGGAAATTTATCAAAATTCTCAATAATACAAATAATGAGGTAAAAGGCCAAAGGCTGTTGGGAAGAGTTGCAACACCACAAAGTGATGAGTGTGAGCAACACTGGCACATGGGCTCGAGTTGCAGCAGCAAAAGCAAACACTGCACACACTCCCCCCCACACACACACACACAAACACCACACACTCTCTCCCTCCAAACACTGCCCCACAGCAAGTCATCCGCTTTCTTTTTATTTTTCGCAAACATGCATCTAGATACAGTTACACAGCAAGCCAATTATAGACCCACAATGTCATTAACACTCTCCCCGAGGAACTGCACAGGAATCCCAGCTCCAATAACACACAGTTCATCTTTAATTACATTTAAAGCACACTGTATCCGACTTGATCTCCACAACACTTGGACAGGACGCGTTCTCGACCTCGGGGCTCACGGTCAGGAAATGGGTCCGTCCACTGAGGGGAGCGTTCAAAAGTGTTTCAATGCTAATTTTACATTACATTAACTGACAAAAGCTACATAATTGGTGTGTATTGTGAAGAACTCGTTAACATTTTTAGCATTTTACACACAGAAACACAACACACACAGAAAGAGAGAGAGAGAGAGAGAGAGAGAGAGAGAACCCAAATCAAGAGACCCTCACAGGCTACACACACACTCGGCTTGTGGCCAAAATAACGGAACGAGTCAAGAGGAAACCATTTTCAGTCACAAGGTGAAAAGCCCTTAAATACACTAAATATCCTTAAATTACTCAAATCTAAAAAGAACCTGAGGTAAAATAAAAAATGAGCCTTTCATCTGACCTGTGATCCGTTTTTCGAAGATCCTGAGGTAAAAAAACAAAAAAAACGAGCCTTTCAGCTGACCTCTGATCAGTTTGTTAAAGGACCTGAGGTAAATAATAAAAAGGCCTTTCTGCTGACCTCTGGTCAGTTTCTCGAAAATCCTGAGGTAAAAGCGAGCCTTTCTACTGACCTCTGATCAGTCTGTCGAAGCCTAGCTGTAGATATCAGTTCGCGCACGCGCTCTTAAAACTTTTCAAGATTTTATTTAATTTTCGCTAATTGTTGAAAAACATAAACGTGACCAGCATCCACTATTGATTTGAAATGAGCAAGGTACTTAATGAGAAATACGCTTGACAATGTTTACGTGTTCGACTTGGAAAGGAAAAGTTTGCAGCTAGTCATGCTAACCAGTGCTAGCAACAAGAAGAAGAAGAAGGGGAAAAAAAAGTTTGTCCTCGCGCGCGGATGAAAACTTTACGACAGTTTTGAAGTGCGGCATTAAGAGGTCACGTGATAAAATCCCACTGGATGAGAAAGACAAATAAAAATTCAGGCTCGGATTCAAGTAATGTTAGTTTAGCGGACTAGCTGTACGCCACACTCAGCGTGCTTCCATGCACCAACAAACACACGCACACACTCACTCTCTCTCTCTCTCACACACACACAGACTGAGCGGCGGCTGTGTACCTTCATCCAGCAGTCTCTCGAGGTGTGTGAAGATCCCGCACAGGTTCGGCAGGCTGGTCATCAGCTTCTTCTCGTTCAGTAACTGCATGAGATAGTCAGGACTCGGCCTCGGTCTCTCCTTCACTTCGATCTCCCCGACCATCATCTCTGCGGCCACACAGTGTCCCCAAACCCGCTCAATCCTTCTTTATAGAAAAATAAAACAAAAACACACTGGAAAGAGAAACGTGCAGCCAGAATCCCCAGGTCCCCCGCCGTGCACTCAGAAACCCTTCCGGAATAAACACACAGAGCGCGGGGTTCAGCACGGTGTGTGTATGTGTGTGAGAGAGAGAGTCTGTACACTATCTCATCAGAAAGAGGCGCGCGACACTCACTCGCCGAATCTCTCCTCGTGACTGCGCTCGCGAGACCGTTTCCCACCAGCGCTGCCTGCGCCAGAGCTCCGGCTCCGCCCACGGCCCCGCCTCCCTCCCTGTGATTGAACAGAGCGATGTTTGGATGCCGATGAATCCACCAATAAGCGGCTGAGACCGAGCTCAGGAGGCGGAGCAGCGTCAATCAACGCCGGCGGTAAAGATGATGGGCAGCGGTGAGAGCCAATGGGGCTGCAGCTATGAGAGAGCGAGAGAGAGAGAGAGAGAGAGAGAGAGAGAGATATGTGTGTGTGAATGTGTGTGTGTGTGTGTGAGTGTGTGAGAGAGAGAGCGCGGTCATTAACTCTGTACAAGATTTACTGCTGCCTAATGACACCGTGACAGATAACTGCATCAGAGTCTGCAGTGTTATCTATCTATCTATCTATCTATCTATCTATCTGTCTATCTATCTATCTATCTGTCTATCTATCTATCTATCTATCTATCTATCTATCTATCTATCTGTCTATCTATCTATCTATCTATCTATCTATCTATCTATCTGTCTGTCTGTCAATTCATCCACCTTTCTATCTATCCATCTTAATCTATCTATCCATTCACCTGTCTGTCTGTCTATCACTCTTTCTATCTATCTATTTATCTGTCAGTCTGTCTATTTGTTTGTTTGTTTGTTTGTTGTCTATTGGGTTCATTCCTTCAACACTACATTTTATTGGCTGTGTACGTGTACTTTGCATCATGACAATAAATATGAATCTAATCTAATGTATCTATCTATCTGTCTGTTTTCTTTCAGCTTGTCTGTTAATCTCTCTGTTTCTGTCTAGCCAACTATCAATCTGTCTATTTATCAGTCGGTGTTTTTCTTTATCTGTCCATCTGCAGTACTTGTCCATGTGTGTGTGTGGAGTGTGTGTGTGTTTTGCCTCCTGGACACACATTTAGGGGCAAGTGGGCGTAGTGGAGGGCATCATATCATTGGTAAGAAACCACAGTCCCTGTGAAAGGCCCTGTTCTGATTGGTCAGAGTGTGTTGATTAACTTCCTGTCATAGCAGCCCTGACAGTGACACACACTTCATATCACTCACCCACACTGCAGTGAGCTCCGGATCACACTCGGAGTCAGCCTGGAACACACCATGGATGGGATGCCATTCCATCACAGTGCAACCCCCCACCACACACACACACACACACACGCACAGACACTGAGGGGAAATATAGCACAGCCAATCTACTTACAAGCATGATTTTTTCTGAGGTGAGAAGAGAATGTGAAACCACACAGACATGAGAACAGATACAGTATATATACGTGTGAGATTATATGTGTAAGACTTTAACGTTTTAACACCTTGTGCTTTTCAGTTTCTCTGTAACAGTACAAGCTGAGTGTTTCTCATCTCACTCTAGCGACTCCAGTAGGCAGAAACGAACAGGCGGATTATGGAGGGATTGCTTATAGCTGCTTTAATGAGTTCTATCAGGAGGTAAGGTATCTTGTGTACAATGCGTCATTTAGTACCAAATAGAAACTTGACTTCGTTGGTGAATAGCTGCGGGATAAAAGGAGTAAAACTCAAAGGAATCACAACATCGCTTCAGTTATTATTTTCCTTCAACAGTGCACATTATAGTGTCTTATTCCTTATGCAGTTGCTGTATATACAGTAAATCCCGACATACGAACGAGTTCCGTTCCGAGAGCTCGTTCATAAGTCCACTTTGTTCTTAAGTCCAACAAACATTGTCTAGGTACTAGAATAATAACACACTCGGCAATACTATCACAATAAACGATTCATGTTAAAAGAACGAGCGTGTGTCATCTTTTCACCTCGCTCCATTTTCTCAATTATTTTCCCTTTTGTCTCCATAGTTATTGCTTGGCGCCTCTTAGTAGGACCAGCTTTATCACCGCTGCTTTTACGCTAGCTTGTGGACATCCTTGGATGCGCATGAGACAATGTACAGCAGGCATGTGATCTAATTTCTGCTTTTGAACACACGCAAACGCATGTTTGCATCTTTGAATGTTTGTAACTTGAATGTTCTTATGTCGGGGATTTCAGTGTATATACAGTGTGTATATATATTTACTGTTTAAAGTTTAATCATTATATATGCTATATGCTAAACTGCAGAGGGCTTAAAGTAATAATCCACAACAGATTTCAAATTTATTCACTTTTTAAATAAGTTTATTTAAAAATGCCCCGAGAAGATAAATCCATCTCATCTCAATTATTTTTCTGCCCTTTGCATTTCTTCATACGTCTGGACTGCCCGGAGCCGTGAAAGCTATTAATGTTACGATTCAGAAGGTGCCTTGAGATGCCCTTCAGATCAGCAGGACAAAGCCTCTCTCTCTCTCTAACTCTCTGCTTTAGTTACAGAAAGCTGCCAGGCTTATTTAGCCACCAGGATTTTATTTTACATGGAGCTCTCACTCTGACCCTCATGTCTTATCCAGCTTAGATCAGACTTAAGGTGAGACTTTTATCCTTTTGACCTTATATTTGCCTTTTTGTCTTTCTTTCTTCATTTAAATTGTGTACCTTGGCCATTTTATTTGATCTTAGCTCGGAGATGGAGGAGACGCTTCACTCGTTCAACAGCTGACAAAGCCTGCATTCGCCCGGCGTGAAACCGGGCACCGTCGACAGGCTGCTAATCTTTTGTTCCAGAGAGGAAGGCAGGCGGACACATTCCTTCAGTCGCTGATAACAGGAGCACAAACAGTGCAGCTAGCACATGCAGGTCAGCAGGGGTGCTAGGGACACACACACACACAGCTGCGTCTGTGTAAAGAGCAAAAGGATTCTCAGACGCATCACTGCTGCAGGATACAGTACGAGTTTGCTATTGAACATTTCATCAGCAGAAGCAGAGCTGACTCTTTTCTGATTTTTTTTTTCAACTGTTTGATTCACTTTACTGTCGAGTATGTGATCCGTTATCTAACAAACAGAAAGGTCAAAACTGGAAATAAATTAAGACGCTGCACATCTGTTGCATGGAATAAATCAAGCGAAACGCTATTGTGACTCAGACAGGTGTTCCTGCCTTGATATAGAAGCTCTGCATACTGGAGCTGCCTGAGATTGTGGAGATTTACACTAATAGCACACTTTAGAGAAGCCGACCCACACACACACACACACACACACACACACACACACAGAGAGCCTGTCCAACAGCTGTCTGAGTGTATCCTTGATTTCTAGGCGACAGTATTGTCTGGACCTGCAGAGCTGCAATAATGGACTCTGCCATCAGGGAAAGGGGAGTGTGTGTGTGTGTGTGTGTGTGTGTGTGTGTGTGTGTGTGTGTGTGTGTGTTCCCAACACAAGCCAGACTCCACACCAGAGACTCCGAGCGTCTGCCACGTCTCGTGACTTGTGCTGTATTAACTCATTTCCCCTGCAGGAACTTTTTACCTGCATTTACACCCAGCTATCGATCTGTGTTCCATTTACGTTCCTGCTCTTAGAGTTTGTAGGAACTGGACTGAATCTCTGAACCTCACTGATACAGTGCTGTGAAAAAGTATTTGCATCTTTCTGAGTTTCTTTTCCCTGCATATTCGTCGCACTTAAATGCTGAGGATGAAATTTCAACAAATTTGAACATTACACAAAGATAACCCGGGAAAATACATGATTTTGTTTATTAAGGGAGGAAAAAAAAACTGTCCAAGCCTGCGCAAAAGTATTTGCCCCCCCCCCTTGCTAAATTGTAATCGAACTGTTGATTTTTTTGGAAAGCTGAATTAAATTCCACTCGCCACACCCAGGCATGATTACTGTCAGACCTGTTGAATAAAAAAAACACTTTGTCTGACAAGGTGATTTTGAAGTGGCCTAGTCAAAGTCCGGGCTTAAATCCGATTGGCATCCTTAAACAGGCTGTTCATGCTTGAAATCCCTCCGATGTGGCTGAATTAAAGCAATTCTGGGAAGAAGAGCGGGCCAAAATTCCTCCACAGTGATGTGAAAGACTCATTGCCAGCTATCACAACTGTTACCAGTTATTAGGTGGGGGGGGGGGGTCATTACTTTTTCACATAGATCCAGGAAGGTTTGGACAGCTTTTTTTGCCTGAATAAATGAGATCATCATTTGAAAACAGCATTTTGGATTTACCTGGGCTATCTTTGTGTAATGATAATATTCTCTTTTATCTAAATCATTTAGGTGTGACAAATATGCAAAAAAAAAACAACAACATAAAACAAGAAAGGGAGCAAATACTTATTTACAGCACTGTGACACCAGATATGGACCAAAACCTCCAGTACCAGCCCGTAGCGATTCGGTTCAGTTGTAGTCAGGTCCAAAATCAAACCGAGTGCAGGATAAGAGACAGTCATGCTGTGTTTTATATATATATATATATATATTGTAAATGTGAGCGTTGAGGAACACAGAGAAATATTACATGTTTTGCATACTTAGATTAAAGAGCAACAAAAAGAAAATAAATGCTCTGTACAGATCATGATTTATTTTTAATCATTTCATTAATTATTTTGTTTTAGTTCTACAGTGTGTTTGTGATTAAACTGTGTATATTTGTACATAAAAAAAAAAATTCTAAAATTCTAACGCCATGCTACTGACTGGCCAATGAAAGAGTTTTATCAGCATGAAAGATGCCTTTGAAGAGGCTTTAAAACATGATTTGATCTACAAAGTCATGTTCATTCATTCATCTTGAGTAACTGCTTCATCCTGGTCTAGAATTATGGTGGAACTGGAGTTTATCTCATATACAGTACGTGTATCACTCTCTCACTCACCGTCTATCCAGGGTCATGGGGGGCTTGGAGCCCATCCCTGGAGACACACAGGCCATGAGGCGGGGTATAATCAATCCATCGGCAGGGCGCACACAAACTACAATTACCATGTCTTTGGACTGAGGGAGGAAACAGTAGTACCTGGAGGAAACCCACCAAGTATCGCGAGAACATGCAAACTCCACGCCCGCGGCGGGAATCGATCCCCCAACCCAGGAGGTGCGAGGCGGTAGCGGTAACCACTACGCCATCGTGCCGCTACATAAACATATGGTTCAGTATAAATACACCCTGAATAGAACGCCTGTCCATCACACACTCATTCACAACTGGGGGCAATTTAGAGTCTACAATCAACCTACAGTAATTACCTGAAGAACAGTGAGAGAACTTATGAAACTCATCTACAGTGACAGGAACCTGAAATACTACAAAAACCTGTTAAGTCCTGTATGAGACGAGGCTCGTCATGTGCAACGATTTGCTAAAGCCTACAAAAGATCAAAAACCGGCACATAGAACACTAGCATAGTGTTTTTAAATCCCACTTTCTAGCGGTTCCTGTGAGGCCCCGTTCACACCTAACATTAATCTGCATCCTGAGAGTTTCTGTCAGTAATTGGAGAGCACCTGGTGGTAACAGGGTCAATTGCATCTCAAAGACACATTCAGTGTGAGATAATCACTCAAACCACATTCAGAGGTGTCTGACCCTAGACACATACACTAGGGACACATGAGGTTTGTAGTGTGAAGAACACCACGAGGATACGGTGAGCTCGTTTGAACCAAGGCGCAACTTTCGGTTCTGAAAAAAGTGCTAAAATCTGCAGTTCCTCGAATGACCACTAGGCTCCAGAATTGATTCAGTCCCCATAGAACCCCATGTTAAAATGTGCAACATTAAAACAGAAATAAACATGTTTACAGCCTGGCACAAAGAACGATTTTGGTCTCTACGGTTAGACTACCCATACAGGGGGTGAAATTGTACATAACTCATCAGTTAAAATTATATTAAGCCTTAAAATGATACGTAATTAGGGGTTTGGCTGATTTGAGTGACAGCATGACTTTAGCTAAACTGGAATCGTTGTAGTTTAACTTTAACTAGACGAAGTTTAGAAGCTGAAACAGGACAACGTGTACGGCATGGATGATGAAGTTCAATCGAATGCAACGAAACTTAGCATATACGTTAGCATTAGCCACCGTAGCATTTTAGCTAACCTAAAGCTAAGTTAGCTAGCTTGAGGTAAGTCGGCGTGTTCCAACCAACAGTCAGACTCTGTTCGTTCCGCCCATTTGCCCATTTATGGGGTTTGGGCGGAGTCGGCTGCTGGCAAGATGGCGACGACCAGAGCTCCAACAACGCCTCTCTCCAGAAAACCTCCAGGTGGCGCCAGGTGTGTCCGCTTCGCCTAACCGGAAATCATGTGATCTTTGCAAGACTGTTTGCGCCGAAGAGATGTTATTCCTCTGCTGCACTTCTAGCGCTTCTAGCGCTGCACCTGTAGCATCCTGCAGACTCGTACGGCAAAAACAGCAGGGATGAAAGCAGCTGCTTTTTTGTACGGTAGTCTCTCGGTGTCAAATCTGCTGTTTATGGTTTACTGGTTTGGTTAGCAGACTACACGAGCGTAGCGTCTGAAACAGTCGGCGCGTGTACTGGAACGCAGGAGAGCGCTGCGCCAATAAAAGTGTGCGACACTCTTCCTCCAGATGATCTTAACCAGATGGATGTTAATACCAGGTGAGCCTTCATCACAAGCTGCGTCACGATCTCGACTTCCCAAGATTAAAAACCATACGACTCTGAAATGATCCACAAAATCAGTTAGTGATAATCGCACCTCCAGGATCGAGGGTTCAATTCAACTTGTGGAGTTTGCACATTCATGGGGTTTCCTGCAGGTACTCCGGTTTCCTCCCACAGTTCAAACACATGCATTTAAGGTTAATCTGTGTACCCAAATTGTCTGTAGTCTGTGTGTGTGTGTGTGTGTGTGTGCATCCTGCAGTGGATTAGCACCTTTTCCTTGTGCCTAAAAGATTCCTGAGTTAGGCTCCAGTCCCCCAGCGACCCTGTATAGGATAAGTGTTATAGAGAATGAATGATTGAACGAACAAACAAACAAATACTTTCCCCTGTTTAGTGTGAAAAAAGCTTCATTAGTCCTGAATCTTTTGTTCTTTGTCCTTTTTTACTCCAGGAGACAGAGGTAGCTTGGTTGTTCCAAAGGCGTGTTGGGGGGGTCATTGAGTTAAATCTCAGAGTTACTGACCGGAAGGTCGGTGGTTCGAGTCCCTCCTCCGCAGGGTTGCCTGTTTAACCCTGCCGTCTCCAGGGACGCCATGAACATGCCTTCTAAGAAAGCTGGGATATGCGAAGAATAAAGAATTTCACTATGGATTAATGTATATGTGATGAATAAAGGCTGAACTTTTCAAGAAGTTGGTCCTTGGTTTGAGTCCCAGCACTACCGAGCCCTCAGGCGACCTCAGGCGACCTCAGGCAAGCCGGCCCTGCTGCTGAAGTATGAGATCTCTCTCCAGGGAGGGCAGAGTGTAGGGGAGGGGAGGGTTTGTGCACAGACCTTTACTCTTACATGCTCTTTCACTCCGTCAGTCTCGTCGTCTCTCTCTCTCTCGCCTGTGAAGTCAGACGTGCTTTTTAAACAAAACGGCGAGTTAAACATTACAGATGTTGTACGTAAATATATGGATAACAAAACAAAATGATGTTTCTGTATGATATAACCTTGGGCTTTTGATTTGTTCGTCTCGATCCAGACACCTTTCTTTCGTTTGTTTTCTGTTTACTCTCTCTCTCTCTCTCTCTCTGTGTCTCTCTGTGTCTCTCAGACAGTCTGTGTCTCTGTGAGTTATAGTAAGTGAACAAGGCCTTGAGTCTGAGAGGACCTCAGGTAAAACAGCAGCTCGAACAAACACACAGGACTCAAGAGATACCACTTGAAGTGTGTGTGTGTGTGTGTGTGTGTGTGTGTGTGTGTTTTCTTTACACAACTTCTATGAATTCTATATTTCATGAAGGATGGAAGCATTTAGACGCAGCTCCAGTGCTTATCTCAGGACGCACACCGGGGCCGTTTCTACCTCACAGACCGCCGCGCCTGAGATTCACATCATGTGATCAGTGAGAGAGAGAGAGAGAGAGAGAGAGAGAGAGAGAGAGAGAGAGAGAGAGAGGGGTGTTTTTGTGAAGAGATAGACGGGAGCATGTGTGAGGTTTAAAGTAGAGTCTATTAAATATGTAAACAGCTGCAAAAAACAACAGTGTATGAAAGAGAGAGAAAAAGAGAAAGAGAGCGAGAGTGTGTGTGTGTGTGTGTGTGTGTGTGTGTGTGTGTGTGTGTGTGTGTGTGTGTGTGTGTGTTACTATGAGCGTTGAAATACACAAAGGCTAAGTGTCAGAATCTGGGTCAGCAGTCAGGCTGTATGTGTGTGTGTGTGTGTGTGTGTGTGTGTGTATGAGAGGTGTTGAGAGAGGTAGAGATTGTGTGTGTGATAGAGAGAGAGAGAGAGAGAGAGAGAGAGATTGCACATTATGGATGAGTGTGTGCTCTCACTCTTTCAGCCCACATGTACTCTCGGGGCTCCAGGGGCGGGGCAGACAGTGAGTGAGGACAGTGTACAACATGTGTAGCCTCCGCCCCAGTATGTGTGTGTGTGTGTGTGTGTGTGAGTACAGAGGTCTAATCTGCACCACAGGATGATAGCAGTAGTCATATGATGGATTTTGCAGACTCCGCCCATTTTAGTAAAACACTGCAGAGCATATCTAAGCATGGAGTCACAAGTGTGTGTGTGTGTGTGTGTGATGTGTCTGTGTATATACATGTACGTACTGGTGCAGAGGTAAATCACACTGGTTTTTCTGTTTCCTTCTACCTACAAACAAAAGTTGGATTGGCTAGGCTAAATTGTGCTCTGTGTGTGTGTGTGTGTGTGTGTGTGTGTGTGTGTGTGTGTGTGGGTGTGTGTGGGTGGGTATAGGATGCCATGAGAAGGACTGGCTTCCAATCCAGGGTGTGTTCTCACCTCACACAGATTCCTGCAACAGATCTTTTCTACGTTTGGCTACGGCGTATTTCAGGATTAGCTGACACACGGATAAAAGAGTATCCTAGCGAGCGACAGCTTCTGTCCTGCTGATTATTGTCATACGCCGTGTGTCATGGTGGACTTGAAACGTACTCAAAATTACTCAAGAGAGAAACCAGCGTGTGAAAATATGGAGAAGTATACGGGTAATAATTTACTTGCAGAAGTTTGATTCGTTACCTTAACATGATTATCTCAGATGCTGTACAAATATGTGATTCCTCCTGCATTCGGTGTCGTTTGCTAGCATTAGCATTAACGTAACGATTATACGTCACGTGCAAAAGGTCAATAGACTTTCCACGATCCAGGATCAGGATAAAGAAGTTGGCGGTTCACTGTCAGGTCTACGTTCACAAGAAATTGGTTCACATTGTGGAAGATAAAGTGAAAATACAACCTTGATTAAATTCAGTTTTATTTCTATAGCGCTTTTAACAGTGGTCTTTGTCACACTGCAGCTTTACAGGATGAAAAAGAAATGATGGAAATGTGTATGAAATATGAGAAAACATGTATAAATCAGAATGATCAGATGGTCCCCGATGGACGAGTCGAGGGCGACGGCGCTGAGGGAAAAACTCCCTGAGATGTCAACAGGAAGAAACCTTGAGAGGAACCGGACTCAAGGGTGATAACGGAGAGCAGGGATTGATCTGCACTCATACTGTGTGTTACGAGGCTGGAAGTTCAGTAGAACAGGAGACGTGTTTAAGTTCATATGGAGTCCAGTTCATTGTTGGAGGCTCAGGTAGACTGTAGGAGACTCCAGTCCTGAACTACAGAGCGACTGCAGTCACGAGTCCTCAGAGAAACAGCTGTCTGYATCAGCCGAGGACAGGAGCGTCTTCATGGTGAAGTGGAACCGTCCCCAGTCACACGGGGCATCCATGAGACGAGATCTCCAACCAGATGTGGGGCACCATTTTTCACTCAGTCCTCCGTGTCCGTTTTTCTTGCTTCCACCCGAACTTGCAATCCAGTTGGTCAGGAGGTAAAAACATCATATCATCTCATCTCATCTTTCTCTCAGCTTTGTTTTATTATCCAACCATCTTGTCTTATCCTGTCCTCTCATTTGTCTCTCTCTCTCTCGAGCACAGAGCACAATGTAAGGGCAGTGACCTCCGACCTTTCACCTCTGACTCACAACAAGACAAGATACAGTAGTTGAACCTCTGCAGCCTGTCCAGGACCAGGGGAGTGACAGGCTGCCTGTGTGATGAAGCAGAGAGAGAGAGAGAGAGAGAGAGAGAGAGAGAGAGAGAGCGCAAGATCCTGAACGCAGCACTACAAATAAATAAATCTTGCTTGTAATGGAGCTCGCACGTATTCAGAGGCTGCTGTTGGGACGACCGCGGCCCTGCAATGAAGAAGATAAATAGCTCCCAAAGGGCAATTTATTCCTGGTACCAACACCCCATCCCCACCCCCTCACCCCCCCACACACACACTTCTCCTTCACTCATGTGAGTTTCGCACCTGTTTTACTGCATCAGCTTCTCCATTTTCCTCTCTCTCTCTCTCTCGCGCTCTCTAGTGCATCTTAGCGACGTGATCTGTCCCTGCACTGTATGAGCTGCACTTTCCATTTCCATTTCCACGCACCAGCACCACCAGTGAGAGTGGAATCTACATCCCTCTGCTTCATCCATCCAACCATCCATTCATCACTCCATTAGTAATGAGGCTCTAATTCATAATGTATCAGAAGTTTGTGCTAATCATTCATTGTAATTCACAGATGATGTGTTGAGCGCTTTTATTAAACATCGTATTAAACCCAAGTAAAAACTCTCGCTCACCAGCGCCCCCTATGCTGCACCCAAGTATATTAAAGTCGAATCAAGTGCCAGCAATTTAGAAAAAAAACTCCTTCAACCAAATCACAGGAAAGAACAAAACAGTTAGAAAAGAGAAAACAAACTTAAAATGAAGTGAGTAAATTTTTTTTTTTCACAATTCATTACATCATTAAACCAACTATGATCAATTACTCATCTTATACAGTAGTGTTAATACATGTTGGTGATGGGAAAAAAAGTTTGTAAAAAGTTTTAAAAGGATAAAGCTAATAATAATCTGCTGATCGTTAAGGTAATCAGTGATATTATTATCATTATTATTATTATTATTATTATTAGTGGTGTTTGCGAAAGCAAAGCACTACTATTATAATCTCACAGGCTTATTATTCCCTTTTTTTTTCTTCTTCCGTACAAAAGTTTGGCGCGTAACTAGTCCCTTGTCGTAGACCCATGAATGAGGCTCGTTCGGGAATGGGGTGGGCGGGGCAACTAACCGCCTCAAAAAGTCCCATAGAGAACAACAGCTATGACATCAGCTATATCTATGACTATGACATCAGCTATCTTTTCTAAGGGGTGGGTGGTTAATTTCCTCCGCAGGGGGCAACTAACCGCCTCAAAAAGTCCCATAGACTTAACACTGAGACCCACATCAGCTATGACATCACCTGCATCTATGACTATGACAAGGGAAGCTCTATGACGTCACGGCAAGCACCACTCAAAATTCTTCAGGAAATGTACCTCTCTAGTTATTATTATTATTATTATTATTATTATTATTATTATTATTATTATTATTTCAGGTTGAAATCCACGTAAAAAAAGTCCCATTGAGACCAACATCATGTCTGTGTGACTCTCTGTACAGCAGAACTCTCTGTCTCACTTATTAATASACAGAAATCACATTCTGTAAGGTTGAGTATCTGACGCCTTGTTTACACTAAGTTGGACTTCTTTGGTGCTCAGACAAATACACTCCCTGTTCGGTAATCGGAGAGAGAATCACAGATGAGAAATGGAAAAAGTCGATCAGATAAAGATGAAGTTTTGTCTTAAAACCACTCCAGCGTGTTCAAATTCACTTCTACCACTTCAGCGCTGTTATTTCAGCCAAAGTGAAAATATGAACTAATCCCAGTCAAAATATTC
>QMIH01000321.1:490209-506516 GCA_003987875.1 Clarias batrachus
ACACCCAAACACCACCCACACTGTACCCAAACACCACCCAACCTACAAACACCACTGGCACTGTACCCCAAACACCACACACATTGTATCCAAACACCACCCAAACAACACTTAAACACCACCCACACTGTACCCAAACACCACCCACACTGTACCCAAACACCACCCACACTACACCCAAACAACACCCACAATACACCCAAACAATACCTAAACACCACCCACACTAAACCCAAACACCACCAACACTATACGCAAACATGACACACACCTCTTTTTTTAAACCATCATTTACTCCCTCTCTCGTGTCCACCACAGTATGGGCTTGTAAGTGTTTGGTGGGACACTGTGTGTCCGGAGTCAGGGGTATCATCAGGTAATGAATTCAATAAATCATCTTCTCCCAGATAGATCTCTACATTAACTGAATGATGGGACTCCAGACAGTGATTTTGCCCCATAATACACACCCCTGGGGCTTATTAGCATTCAGCCCCATACCCCCCCCCCTGGTTTTTTATTGGTTGAGGTTATTTATGAAGATAATTTGATAAGCTGGGGAACAGCATGGGGCAGTGTGGTGAAGTTGCACTGGGACGGAGTAATTGAATACATTTTGGGAACGTCTTATTCAAATCACAAGCAGCCCTTAACATTTAACGCTATTTACCTACGCAGTGTGTGTCTGTGCGGTTGTGGTCTCTAATGATCTCTGCTGTCAAAAGATCGTTTCCCCTATGGTTTCATAATGGATGAGGAACACGCACGCGGCCTGCGGGCCTGCTGAGATTCACTCTTAACACACATTACCCATAATTCTCCTTATCCTCATTAAGCTACCGTGCCTGCATGACAGAGCTTGCTAATTGTTAGAAGCGCGCACACTGAGTGAGTCCGCGAAATGCCAAGAGGCAATGCAGGCTTAGCATGCTGCCCTCCACTACGCCCACTCGCCCCTAAATGTGTGTCCAGGAGGCAAGCCTAAACCCCACCCACCCACATACATACATACATACATACACACGCACACAACCTGCATGACAGCAGTACTTAAAGCAAAAGATAAAAAAGACCATTCTTTCCTAATGAGGTATGTAATGCAGAGAGAACGCGAGCACGCGCGAGAGATGTATTTAACAAGGAGAAAGGGGACGCGCTTTTCTTTGTCTGATGCCATCAGACGCCTCATCAGTGTACTGTGGTAAAGTGATAGTGCCTCACTGGCTACCTCATTAGAGACTGCACTCACACAGCTCTTCCCCTTGCTCCCCTTTTTTCCCTTCTCTTTGTCTCAACCACCCTCCTGCGTTCTCTTAAATTGCTGCCATTAGCCGAGCGCAGGTCTGTTTGTTTCCATATTTCCTATTGGATTCTAGTTGTCTGCTGTTCGGTGTGTGTGTGTGTGTGTGTGGCAAGCTCATTATAGGAATAGCCAAACCAATGAGGTTAGAGAGCACCATAAAACAGTTTTTCTGGTTGCCTTGTGTACACATATGAACACACTCTCACACACACACACACACACACACACACACACACACACACACACACACACAGCTGAAAGATTAGAGTAGATTAAAGAGTACACCTCATTAGAGTGTGTTGCAGTCTTGCAGATATAACTCATGCAGCACACACTGTTGCCTGGCACAAAGCCAACTCCATCACATTCTAAACACTGGGACAAAGACAAGTCCATCACAGCCTAAACACTGGGACAAAGACAAGTCCATCACAGCCTAAACACTGGGACAAAGACAAGTCCATCACAGCCTAAACACTGGGACAAAGACAAGTCCATCACAGCCTAAACACTGGGACAAAGACAAGTCCATCACAGCCTAAACACTGGGACAAAGACAAGTCCATCACAGCCTAAACACTGGGACAAAGACAAGTCCATCACAGCCTAAACACTGGGACAAAGACAAGTCCATCACAGCCTAAACACTGGGACAAAGACAAGTCCATCACAACCTAAACACTGGCATGAATCAGCCTCCATCACAGCATAAACACTGGGACAAAGACAAGTCCATCACATTTTAATTAAACATCGGCACAAAACCACCTTCATCACAGCCTAAAGACTGGGGCAAAGACAACTACATCACAGCCTAAAGTCCATTACTGGCACAAATCTGCCTCTGTCACAATCTAAAAACTGGGACAAAGACAATCTCATCACAGCCTAAACTGGCACGAAACAAAGCCTAGACACTGGCACTTAATCACAGCCGAAACAATGGCACAAAGACACCTCGATCACATTATAAACATTGGCACAAAGACAACTCCATCATGATGCCATGCCCATCATGGCCTAAACACTGCAACAAGTTCACCTCCACCACAACCTAAACACTGGCAGAAATCCAGCACAAAGTCACCGTTAAAACATTTTTTTTTTAAATGTATTTGGTGTCATTTGCCTGATAGACTTGTGAACCTCAACACCAACAGAAAACTACCTCAATCACAGACTAAACACCAACAAAAAGTCAAAACGAAGTCTATACCATCAAACGCTACAGCGGGCACAAACATAAAACATGACAGAGTGTTTTATGACCAAACGCGACCAAATTCCGCAAACGTAAAATGAACGCTCACCCCAAACCCGCTAAAATATTACACGATCACATCCCGTATCGATCAGGAAGCAATCTTACAGAAACTCAACACCAGCATAACACCACTCAACCCAAATCAACACTAATACGAATCAGGCTTTATCACAAACTTAACCACAGCTCGGACAAACTCGGCATAGATGAAAATTATGATCGGTGCTCCCGGCTACGCGACCCTGAGCCGCTGTAGCGCGTTATAATGGAGTTATAATGTTCCTCCGTGATGGCGATGGTTATAATGGAGGTAAATTACAGAGGCAGAAAACTGACCCGAGGAAACAGTTTTAAATACTTGTACATTTAGTTATCTTGGTCTTTCCAGTTTTTTTTTTTTTTTAAATGTAATATTTTTTCCTCACATATGAATCATGCACTAAACCCGTTCACCGCTCAGCCGACTGGTGAGTCAGAGTTCCACGGCTCATCCCTTCAGCTGTTCCTTTGTCCCTTTCTTTATTGTCCAGACAACTCATCCTTCTCTATCGGTCCTTACCCTTGTCTTTTCCTTTCTTTCTTTCTTTTTTTTTTTCCCTCCAAAGCATATTGTGTATACGTGTGTGTGTGAGAGAGAAAGGGAGAGTGTGAAGCGTTTAGCGGCGTTTCACAGAGCTCCAGCTGCAGCAGTAAAACAGCACGCACAAACAATGCCACCCACATCTATATTTTATGACACGAATCTGGAACGGAGCGGGCCAGATGGGTCTCCGGTGGCTACTCTGCCTCTCGTGTGCTCATTAATTACCCGACTCCCTTTTGTACCCGACTTTCCCTCTCTCCGTGTCCGTGGTGTGATATCCAGGTGTCACCGAGATCGTTTAAATTAATAACTAACAAGAAAGGAAAAAGAATAAAGCTGCCCAATGCGCGAGTTAAAGAGAAAGGAAAAACATCACGTAGGTCATTCTTCTTCAGATCGGTTAGAGAGAGAGAGAGAGAGAGAGATCCTGGTTAATCCCAACATCACGTTAGCCTCGGGCAGGACAAGTCGACACGTTCAATTCAATATCGATCATTCAAGCAGGTCAAAGCTGTTATCTGTCCGTACGACGTTCCTGAAAACAGACACGCGACGGTAAATGCTCGATTCCATTCCGATTGCTTATTACTTTGCTTTATAGCACAGCGGGGGAGAAATACCGCGAGTATGTGGAGGTTTTTCTTGCTAGCAGACGGATGGAAGGAATCTGGCGTGTCAATTCGGGGAGATTCAGGACGAAGGAGTTTACGCTTTGTCTTTACTCAAGCTCTGTATTTGTCTTATTCACTTTAAGCGAGAATGTACATTAAACTAATTTCCATAATTTTAAATGTAAATGCTATATGCCACTCACTCACTCACTCATTCGCTACGCCACCTACAGTATCCTATTCTGGGCCTCCAGGGTGTCTGGAGCCTGTCCCAGGAGACTAGACGAGTTATACCTGGGACAGGGTGCCAATCCATCAAACGCACTCACTTCGGGCAATTTGAGGATACCAATTAGCCTAATCTGCATGTCTTTGGACTGTGGGAGAAAACCCACCAACCACAGACCTGAGGTGGGAATCGAACCCTCGACCCTTACAGTGCTAACTCCTACTCCACACCATGCTGCCCTGACAGTCACTGATCATTAACAAAATTAATTATGTATAGCTGCTGGCAAATCGTATCCGGCCGCGTTTCGGATGGAATTAGTAATTAGCTAGCTAGCCAATACTCAATTTTTTTTTTTTATTATAATAATTTTGATCCTCAAAACAAGTATACGATACTCTGAAACAGTGCGAGAGATAGAGACTGACTGTCTGGGAAAATATGCCAGCTAAATCTTGTGTAGTAAAAAAAAAAAATGCTACTCAACAGACAACAACAACAACCGACACGTTTTCTGTCCGGTATAAACACTGCATGGGGTTAATTTAACACTGGGAATTTCACTGTGTACATAAACTACCTTCAGTACTAGGGTTAGAAAAGAAGCATAACGAAAAGTAAGCCTAGTGTCTTTAGCGACGCAAAGCTAGCAAGCTAACATTATTAGCGCAAGTCTAAAAACTTACCAGGAATCTCGTCATCCTTCGCCTAAAGAGATTTCATAATATTACATAATAACATAAATATTAACTAAACAGGTTAACTATGTTTACACTGTACAATTCAGAAGTTTCAGTCCCACTGAGCTACTACAGTGTCTTTCACAGTTAGCCCGGTTAGCCCTACTTTGAAATGACTTAGAAAGATACCAACTCGGTTTGGCTCCGTTGGACTGAGAAGCGTCATGCGAGTCTCGGCTAAACTCTGAAATGCGAACGAGGGTTGTGGAATTGCACTCGCCTTCTGTACAATGGTGACGAACTTCACAGTCGGTGTGCAGAGCAGGAAAACTTACAGTACAAACCAAAAGTTTGGACACACCATCTGATTCAAAGAGGTTGAATTTGTATTATGGCAAGAAAAAAGCAGCTAAGTAAAGAAAAACGAGCGGGCGTCATTACTTTAAGAAATGAAGGTCAGTCAGTCGGAAAAATTGGGAAAACTTTGAAAGTGTCCCCGAGTGCAGTCACGAAAAGCATCAAGCACTACAAAGAAACTGGCTGACATGCGGACCGCCCCAGGAAAGGAAGACCAAGAGTCACCTCTGCTGCGGAGGAGAAGTTCATCCGAGTCACCAGCCTCAGAAATCGGCGGTTAACAGCAGCTCAGATCAGAGAGCAGGTCAATGCCACACAGAGTTCTAGCAGCAGACACATCTCTAGAACAACTGTTAAGAGGAGACTGTGTGAATCAGGACTTCATGCTAGAAGATCTGCTAGGAAACCACTGCTAAGGACAGGCAACAAGCAGAAGAGACGCGTTTGGGCTAAAGAACACAATAAAGAACACAATAAAGAAAACTCGCTGAATGAGAAGGGGTGTCCAAACTTTTGCTCTGTATTGTATAACAACTGAGACTTGTACTTTTTTTTTTACAGCTCATTTTTGAAAAACATCTGAACTGTCCCTTTAATCTCTCTCTCTTTAAATACAAATAAAAACTGACATTTGTGGAAATGTAACCACCTTAAAGTTCATGTTTTTGTTGTGTTGTTTTCTATGTGTTCTATGTGCTCTTGACTACAACACCACTCTAAATCAGGGACTTAATTTATTTTTTTTTTAAATGGGCAACAAATCTAGCGGGAATTTGGAGCACCTCCGTATCCACTTAACCTTGAATCAATGAATCTTTAGCTGTGATCTAAGCAGACGTACGGTGTGAGAGGGAGAGTCCACATGTGCGAAGAGTCTGTCTGGTCTTAAGACTTACGGTACTGATGGCATCAACAGATGGTGTTTACTCACAGATGCGGCCATTGGCTTGGAGCATGATTTCGGATCGCTGACGACGTTTAACACCTTCGTTTAAAAGGTTAGTGCTTTTTTTTTTTTTCCCCCAAATGTGATTACTCTAGCATTTCTCCACTGTAATTATTTGGTCCTAGGATCTGCATTATGTACTAAAGGACCTGTAACACACGTGCTCTCGGCCTGAGAGAGAACGCGGAAAGAAGTATGCTGTGATTCTCTCATCCTCCAGGTGACAGCCACAGCCGAAAACACATAGGACAGACATACAGAGAAAGAGAGAGAGAGAGAGAGAGAGAGAGAGAGAGAGAGAGAGAGAAGAAAAAGAAATACATTGTAAAGTGATTGGCGTGACAGGGAGGGGAAGCACAAGCACTGACATTTCGAGTGCTGTGATAACTTAAACCAGTCTCCATGCCTTCAGTTATATGCACAGACACACACACACGCACACACACACACACACACACACACACACACACACACACACATAGAATACAACTGAGAGTGCTCCTGTTGGGCTGATGGAAGGATTCTGTCTCTCTCTCTCTCTCTCTGCAGCATCACTACACCCCCACTGTGCATCACCCAAAGTGCAGTTTAAAAATGCAGTGAGCGGGAATAAAGAACCTCCTGATGCCAGAGTGTGTTCTCACCCTTAACGTGTTGTAGCTGCTTCTTAAAACATTAGTAGTGCTGTCAATATTTCGATGTGTAGTTTATTTCAGCCAAGGGCAGACAGTAACACCAGTGCACCTTCTCATGCACACGCGCATACAGGACGAAATCACCCAATGAAACCACGGCGCCAGAGTGTGAGATGCAGTACATACGAGGGATCGGAATCACCCGATACGATATTATCGCGATACCCAGGTGCCGGTTCAATTCGTACTGCAAATCTATAAGCGTCATGACTTGTAAACATGTCAATATCCTGATTCGATATAAATACGTTCTTAGATTTCGTTAAAATTCTAAACAAACTTCACAATTTATTCATTCCTACCAGAAATGATGCTGTGCTGCCTGACAATTTAAGAGTTAGTTTAGAGCACACCACGTGTAGGATTATACAGAAACCGCACCTCAAATCCAAAGATATAGTTGCGAGCATCGATGAGCGGGCCCAAGCACCCTGCGCCATTGGGAGATCCCAATAACATTGTGACATCATTTTAGAAAATTGAAAGAAAATTTTGTGTTTAGACCGGCGAAAAGCTCCAGATGCTGGGAAAAAAAAGCATCACACTATGATGTCACTCAATGTGATGTCACGTACTGTAATATATTGTCACTCAGTATAATGCCATCCGGGCATCGTCAGGGCCGACCCGTTTAAGATATCAAAAATCCCTCTCGTTGGCCCAGTGTTTGGTGGCGATCGCATAAATGTCCTAGAAGGAGTGTATCAAATGCCATCGGGTGCGTCCTGGCAAATGACACAAAATAACTGACTTCCATCATGTTGAGTTGTTCCCATGTCATGCAATGTGAAAGTTGTTCAGCTCAGTGAGCTCTAAATGTCTACCAAGTTTCGCAAGTGTGTATGAGCTATGCAACAAAATCTCGTGTGAGGGGCCCTTGACACGCCCAGACTCTCAGGCATCCTACCTGAAAAGGTGAAAAACATCCTTAGGAAAACAATAGGGTCCTAAATAATTTGTAATTAGTGAATTAATAATAATAAAAACAACGATTTTGGAGCCAGCGATACATAAATCGCTAAAAAAAAAAAAACCCTGATACGTCGCTAAACCTTTCCATCATTCATTCCTCCATCTCTAGTAGATTCTCTCGTCATACGTTCTTCCTCTTGCCTCAGAAACTGTACATGTTAAATCTCGTTCACTTAATAAAGCTAAAAACAATCTAGCTAGCTTGAGCCGGATTACCTTGTGATCTTGCTGAATACCGTCTACGAGTCGGATACGCTTTCGTCTCGTTGCTACGTACGGATTTGTTCTTGCCGATCAGTACAGCACGTGCCACTTGGTTGTGGTTGAGTGGTCTGCCCTAACCACTACTCCATCTCTTTCGGTTTTTTGACATTGACTTTAAGTCACGTGGTCTTCTGTGAGTTGTGCTAATTGCAGTTGGAGTGGTTCTCCACCGCTATCCTGCACAATCCATTGTTTGCTCTTAAGCCTGCCAAGCAAGCCAGATTATTAACAAACAACACTGTCCCTGTGCATGTCCTCGTCCTTCTTCTCCACGATTCTTCTGGAGTCTCCAGTGGAGTCTCTTACGGATGTTCTGCCATAAAGCCCGCTAGTGGGCATGTGGCTAAGTGGCACTTAGATTGCTAATATAACTCACTGGGGATGGCCTCACAGTAGATTCCCCTCTATACTGGGCCTTCAAGTTTGCTTCCTTGCCTTCCTTCATCTTTCATATCCGTTGTGCCTGCAGACTTGCAGCCCTGTGCCGACCTACTGCTAGTGTGCTCACATGTTTTCTCCATCATATCCCACCATCCTGTTGGTCAGCCACCGAGTTCTAAGTGACTAATGAGCCGTGCTGCAAAAGTGACGCTTGTGAAGGCAGCGTCTAAACCCCCCACTGGAATGTAAGGTTGAACACTGAATACTGGTTGAGTGTCTGTGTGAAGCCGAAGAGCTCGTGTTCCCCCTGCATCCTCATCCAGTAGAGTTATGTACTTTATGGCCATTTCTGGGAGATTCCCCCCCCCCCCCCCCCNCCCCACTGACAGTAAACTTACCGTCAAATTGCAAAAAGTTCCTCACTGGACAGAATCTGAATTAGCGTCTACCAGCTGGCAGGATCGAAACTGTGACGACTATTCAATACTTAACACTCAAGTAAAAGTACTTCCCTGGAAATGTATTAAGTATTTGTGCTAAAAAGTACATTAAGGACAAAAGTATAAAACTATTTGTCTGGATATCCATCAGACCGAGTTACTGATGAACACTGTTTTAATGGACTGAAGTTGATGCTGTTGATAACATGAATGCGCAAGTCTAGTAGAGATAGATAGCGACAACAGCGAGTAGCATTGTTAGCGTCTGTCATTTCTTCGGTAGCTTAGCCAGCTAGCAATGGTACTCTGTATAATGCAACTTGTCACGCCACGCCAGATCATGCCCCATGTCTCCAGACAGGCCATGCTCACCTGCTCATCCAATCCACACTCCACTCCACTCTTTCCATTTTGCCGCCTCAATCTCTGCTTTCTGCACACCTGTTCTCTATCTCAGTTTATCACCTCTGCCTATTTAAACTCTTCATCAAGCAACCGTTAGCTGCCGAATTAATGCGTGCTCATAGCCCAGTTTTCTCGTGCCTCACGTCAAGTTATATTCTCGCCCTCGCATTGCGGACTTCTTCCCCCTTTTCACACTTCTCGCCTCGCGGATTAAACCTGTTCTCTACGCTGACCGAACGCCCGGCTTTGATCTCCTGCTTCCGCTTCGACTTTGTCCAGCCTGCTGGATTTATTACAACACGGACGTCAGGTATGCGCTTCAGGAATTAGAGCGCTTCGCTTCAGCGCTTCTGTCCGCACCTGCCTTCACGCTGCACGTTGGATGCCGCAGTCATCTTGTCACTCAGATCTCCACTGCCTCTCGCTCGCCACCACCTTCATTGAATACTCAAGCTTCTCTTTATCTCTAACCGGTGCTTTACGTATACGTTTTAACTAATAAAGACTTTCAGTTCAGTTGTTGTCTGCTTTTGGGTCCTCCATGCCTGCCCGACGCGGACCACCGGTGACACAACTCTTCTCACAAATCTTCAAAACTCTTCTACTCAGAATGTTAGCTAGTTATCTAGGTCACGTCTAATAATTCTAAGTGGGCATGATCTGTTGCCAAGGTAACCATCAATCACTTTCGAGCGCTAGCCAATCTGCACTTTCACGATGACCTGCCTGCCAGTCATTTCTGTGAACTTGGACTGCTTGGATTGGTGAAATTGTTTTTGTTCGTGTCCCTCCCGCATGGAGTGTAGCTCATTTCTGATAGGTTGTGAGTGATGGTGTAAACGCTCACATTTATATGTAAAAGTACCAGCATCGGGCTCTCGTCGAAACAAGACTCTCTGGCCCGATATGCTTGTTTCTTGAGACTGAAAACATAGACCATACTTCAGAACATGGAGGGCAAACTCAACATGTTCTTTGTTCAGATGGACGTTGGTTTGAGAGGGCTGAAACTGTCCCCTGCCGTCCCGTCCTGTCCCATCCCATCCCATCAGATTTATGATATTTATGATATGAAACCACAGGGACAGTTTGTATCAGCAGAGCGACATGATTCGTCTCTGTGTCCCCATCAATTAGGAACGCTTTCACGGTTCGCCAAGACAGCCGTTTCAATTCAACCCTTTGATCTTGCTCAGCGGGAGACCGATGGTGATTTATGTTCGTCAAATTCTCCGTACAAATTTCAAGATGCTACCGTCTGCTACGCTACTCAGACACCCGCGTGACCGTGTGATCACTCGCCCAAGGTTAGAGAACGCTCTCAACCCTGCAGGTGGACCGAGCCATGGAAGGCCTCATGGAGAGCAGTCCACTTGCTGGCACGATGCAGTGGACATGAAGCTCACATGGGAGAAGTGGTTTCATCTGGCAAACACTAACTATATATTGAACTCCTTCCTGAGAATTTCTAATTAAACCAGATTTTCCCACAGCAACGATATTACTGAGCAAGTATCGGAGAAGCTGATAAATAAAACTACATTCATTCAAGTTTGTTAACGTGGATTACTGATACATTAACCGTAATCCTGTGAAGTATTTCTTGACGATTTGTTTAAAGTAAACTTGACCAGAGATTACAGGATTTCTACTGACACTCAGCGCTCGAGCCTAAACCACTGAGCCATCACTTCCTTTATTTTATTATGAGACTGCAAATTGCTTATAATGCTGGAATTCTTTTTTTTCCTTCATTTTTATCCAAAGATGAAGACAACATTTTTTTCCTGACACACCAGGTAAGACATTTGTCAAGGAAGATTACATTTGTCTAGATTCACCCGATTGAAATATGAGATAATAGAAGTTTTAATTTTTAATTTCACTGCTGTTGCCATTAAAAAGTTACAACAGATTAAATTGGTTCAACGCGCGCACACACACGCACACATTTAGAATAGCTGAGTAAGTAATATCTCTACAACAGCACAAATTTGAGCAAATTCGAAAGCATACGAGTGTGTGTTAGTGTTAATGAATGTGTGTGAGTGTGTGTGTGTGTGTGTGTGTGTGTGTGTGTGTGTGTGTGTGTGTGTGTGTGTGTGTGTGTGTGTGTCAGTGAGGCTCTTGCCGAGAGAGAGATCGATGCGCGGGGTTTCCTCCTGCACTAAGAGAAGGCTAATTAAAGTTCACAAACAGCATGAGGAGTTCATCCAGCTACAACCCACTGTGGACTGGCAGCTGAATGTTTGTGTGTGCATGTGTGTGTGTGTGCGCATGCCAATCAGCGAATCCCCTGGAGACACCCAACCCTGAACAGACTTTAAATGTGTCTCTGCTGCTGAGGCCTGTCCTCGGTCGTGTCTTCGGATAGACAGTGGACACGCGGTTGAGGATTACCGCGGTGAGACGGTGCGCCGCAGAGTTGTTTCGAAACGCTGTCATTACGCGTTTGTTTCACTGGGGAGGAGGCGACATCGCTAGGCGGCGTTTTGGGGGGGTGGTGATGATCGACTGTCTAATTCGGGAGGTGGCATGCGGTCAGCTGTCTTATTCTTCTTCCTGTGGGCCAGTGATGATCCAGAACGACTTTATAATAAGGTTGACTGGACTATATGACTGTCATAAGAACGTCACTGTCTCAAGACCACTTAATGTAATATATATATAAGTATGGATTTGAAGAGACAGTTTTTAAACTTGTGGTTTCTAACTATGTTTTCTCCACTGGTTTTAGAACAGACAAGGAACGGTGACACTAAACTAAGCGGGTTTCCCCCACATTCCTGAACTCCTTTTCACTTTTTTTTTTGCATGATAAACTGACCCAAACTGTAAGTACTGATTGTTCCTTGTCTCTTGAGTCATTCCATTGGGACAGAACGTACTCAATCAACAAAAGGCATCACTGTCCACTGCCCAGGCTGCACAAGAATTCAGCAATGACAACAACAAGAAGACATTGTTTTGCCAAACTGTCCCAAATTGTAACGTTTGATTGTTCACTTGAATCTATGACATCACACGCCTTCAATGACCCATGATTTGACTATGCATCATGTATGAAATGTTAAAATATACTTATGAATCTGATAGGACTCTGCTATGAACTATGGCAAACTCATGGCAGACTTTTAAGAAGTGTCAAAAACTGTCAAAGAACTCTCAGGAACTGTCCAAGAACAGTCAAAGAACTGTCAAGAACTATCCAAGAATTGTCCAAGAAGTGTCAAGAACTATCAAAGAGCTGTCAAGAACTATCCAAGTAGAGTCCAAGAACAGTCATGAAATAACCAAGCATTTTCAAGAACAATCCAAGTAGTGTCCAAGAACTGTCAAGAACTATCAAAGAACTGTCAAGAATTACCTACCAACTGTTACAAAGCACCTACTGACCTCATTGTTTGCTATGAAAAGTCAAGATTTGTGAAGACCTGCTATGATTTCTCGTCTGTTCAATGACCTATGATTTGACTATGCATCATGTATGAAATGTTAAAATATACTTATGAATCTGATAGGACTCTGCTATGAACTATGACAAACTCATGGCAGACTTTTAAGAAGAGTCAAAAACTGTCAAAGAACTCTCAGGAACTGTCCAAGAACAGTCCAAGAACTGGCATGAACTAACCAAGAATTGTTAAGAACTATCCAAGAATTTTCAAGAACTCTCAGGAACTGTCCAAGAACAGTCCAAGAACTGTCAAGAACTATCCAAGAACTGTCGAAGAACTCCCAGGAACTGTCCAAGAACAATCCAAGAACTGTCAAGAACTATCCAAGAACTGTTAAAGAACTCTCAGGAGCTGTTCAAGAATAGTCCAACAGCTGCCAAGAACTATCCAAGTAGTGTCCAAGAACTGTCCAAGAACTATCCAGGAACTGTCAGGAATTGCCTACTAGCTGTAACAAATCACCTACTGACCTCATTATTTGCTATGAAATGTAAAGATTTGTCAAGACCTGCTATGATTCCTCATCCGTTAACAGCCACCTGGATCCCCAGAAGGTATGAACCTGACACACACTATTTATCATTAGCATACACAGTGTCATATATATTAGAACATACTATTTAATAGGTTAGTGCGCAGGGTTGGAGCAGGTTCGGCTCAGCCCCGCCATGAGAGGTTTATTACAGATGCTCCGGTAGTGACCGCTCAGAGCTCAGAGGTTCACAGCAAAGTTCTGCACTCCGTTATGATCCATGACAAACAGGCACAAAACACCTATGAAGTCTACAAACAGCTACAATCAGCTTTTGAAAAACTTATAACCTGCTACAATGTTTCTGTAACATATTAAAATGAAGCATGCTTGGGTTTGTTTTGATGCTCAGGACTTCTCTCCTGCAGAGCGAACCAGTTTGGGAATGTAGAAAAGCCCTCAATAGAAGTTGGGATAAATAGTGAAAGTGAGTTAGTGGACTGGTTTTATTGGTACAGAATGATGATGTGGACATACTGAAGAGCACCGTAGCCAATCAGAGTCTGTTAGCTAGAAGGATGAAAACCACAGGTGTGTTGGTGCTGGTTTTTGGGGAAAACTGTGAATTGAATGTGTTTTAGTTCTTACTGGACTCTGGAACTTCTTTTTTATGATGATGATCACGCACAAACTGGAAGTTAAACACAAGTTTAAAGAGTTCATGGAAATCTGGGGAACTCGAGCCTACAGGACGCTGATAAACATGCGGATCAGCAAATGTAAAACATGGCCTACTACGTATGGTTAATTTGACATCACACCGGGACGCCTTGGATATTTCTATACCAGCAAATGGAACCCAGTGTTGTGATAAAAACAATTCAATTCATGGAAAGATAACGATATAAAACCTTCACGCTTGCACCAAGAGACGGCGGATACTCTGGAAGAGGCTTCGGCTGCCGAACGTCTTAACGTCAGGGTGAAGAGAAAGCTGCCGGCTTTCACTTAAAACTCTCTCACAACAACAAAGAGATTTAAACGTCTGCGTCTCGTCTTCCACTCATTACGCGCCAACCTCCTTCCTTCGCAACTTTATTTTGCTTGTTGATTTATTCGGAATTTTTTTCCCCCTTTTATTCCATTAAAAGCACCAAAGTACAGGAAAGAAAAAAAGCCTAACCTGCAGACTTATCCTGCCTGCGTGTATTAAAGTGAGATCTCGGTGTTGGTGGACGACGTCAAGCCCAGCTTTGGACATTTCTCAGAGAAAAGATATTAGAAGGTTTTTTTTTTTTTGTAGGTATTTCCAGCCAGTGAAATTCAATTTTATCCACAATATGGCAAAAAGTCGGAGACGCAAATTTAAAATATATTGTCTTTTGGCCGCATTAAAGGAAAACCTGTAATGTGTTTTATATGAGATACCTGAGGAGCGGAACGTCAGAAACGAAACGGTCACCTTCTCTGTTTTTTGTCAAAGGCTCGGGTTAAAATTCTCCTTGATTTAATATCTACATTTGTATCTCCAAACAAACAAGACTTTTCTACTTTTTAATCATTTCGACGTCAGGAGCAGGAACTATTCGTATTCTGTAACGTAAAAAACATTTCCGACGTCAATCATATCCGTCACAAATGACGCGGGACGTCAGTCTGAGCGATTCAAATGCAGTTCCAAGGTTGACTTGGTTGAGTGTAACAATAGGGAGCCAGTTGTGCCGTTGTAAAGGCGACTGATTGATCATGTTCGTACGAGTTCATGCACACATTCACACACCGTTCCGTGAATCCGAGCCTGTTAGCATTCAGCTCCTGTGTGTGTGTGTGTGTGTGTGTGTGTGTGTGTGTGTGTGTCCGCTCAAGCAGAAGCTGTAGCTGCAGGGGAACGGCAGCCGGAGAAACGCAGGAGGAAAGAGAAATCCATGTGTCTCTGTACACTGGAGAAGAGAACAGATGACTTCCTCCGGCGTGTTTGTTGGGGAAATTAGAAATTCGCGCACTCGGTAATAGGCCGCTCCATAACTGTCCGTTTAGCTTTCCGCTGCCCTAATGACACCGCTCTGGACTCCTCCCACCATCCTCGTTAATTCCAATCAGCGTTCCGTGGGATGGAGGCGATCCATCACTTTTAGGAGGGGAAAGAAAGAGAGAGAGAGAGAGAGAGAGAGAGAGAAGCAGATTGTCTCTGGTTCTTGCTCAGATATAATTTATAATGTTTAGTGGTGCGGGAGAGGTGCATGCTGGGACAGATGTTAGGAGGATTGCTAGTCGTCGCTTTGCTCTGTTTTTTTTGTTTTTTTTCTATGTGTGAGACTTTCTTTTTTAACCTTGAAAAAGAGAAAAGACTGTGGCTTTTATCATCTGAAATTAAGCACATACAGACCTCCAGGACGATCCTTAATGATCCTTAAAAAAAAACATCTCGGAGCTAAAAACAAGCTTCTCTTATGTTATAACACTGTCCTGTCTCATCCAGAAATATTTAAATTATTATTCATTTTAAATGTTAAAATTATCCATACGTGCGAATATTTGCGTGTTCTTATCGTAGCGAATCTTTTCTCAGATGTTCTCATAATGATTGATTTCCTGAACCGTGTATATTTTCCTAATTGCCACATTTGTTCATCCATTTTGCTCCACTGTCTTCCAAACACAAATATTTCCAACCCTTCTTCATACATTTACCCAAAACAAACAACAATATATTTGTTCTATATTTAAATGAAGATAAACATCACTACATACAGCATTCTGGCCAACATAATCTCAGCTCAGAGCGTAATGATTTTCTCCACCTCCGCCTGGAGGATCAGCACATAGTTTATTACTTGAACTTTAGAATCACAGGCGAGAGACACCTCGGCTCCGTGTTGCCTTCAGGCTTCAGATCAGTGGAGCTTCAGACCAGCGCTGCTCAGGGCATCAATCTCTCCTCGTATGAAAGACGCGGCTATTTACGGACGCCGGTAACACAACGGCGTGCTTGGGTTGATGTTTATACCACAGCTGTGAGCCAGAGTAACTGCTTCTACACATAGGTACACTAAGAAGTGTGCAGTGTACAGTAGTGGTCTTATTTATAGTACAGCTGTGAATAGGGCTACTAGTAGGGTGCTAGTGTACTTCTACACCTGTACGTAGGGTGCTAGTGTACTTCTACAGCTGTGAGTAGGATGCTAGTGTACTTCTATTTACACTACACCTGTGAGTAGGGTGCTAGTGTACTTCTATATACACTACA
>QMIH01000321.1:530450-541163 GCA_003987875.1 Clarias batrachus
TAACTCCAACGTTAACACGCTCGCGCACTGGGGCGTAGCATGTCGGTCTAAGACAGACATATACTGTATGTGGATTTAAAAACTGACCCGAGCTTGTGTAATTGTGAGTGTGTTGATTTGTCTGTGAGGAGACCTGAACCTTCAGAACGGAGATCCGTGATAACTAAACAATAAAGATCTTTCAGTAAGTCATCTCTGAGTGACTCTGAGTTACATGACAAGCTGCATTTTGTCTATGAATTAAAGAGAAAGGAAACAGAGACACTTCTTTGTGATGTTTAACAAATTTAGAAATTTCTTGTTCCGTTTAAAGGAATAAACGAAACGTGACTTGCTCTTATCGATGGAAAATGATCTAATATGAAGAAATTTGAGTTCCTTTGTTGATTCATTTCCGGTAACAGGATTCATTTCATTATTCCTTACATTTGACCTTTTGAGGACATGTTATAACGTTAACCTTAACACAATCTTTATTAAGTGCTCGCCCTATCATCCGGAGACGGCGAGTTCGATTCCCGGGTGATGCTGTTACCTCTCGCAGCCGGAGGTCTCGAGGGAGCTGATTGGCCGAGCTTGAGTTAGCGAGCAGTTTAAAAAGAGGCGGTCGGCTGGCGTCATGTGGTTCGGAGGAAACACGTGATAGTCTTCGGCCCTCCCGACTGAGTGTTAGTAGTAGCCTTAATGTGGGAGCTCCCCCTAGTGACGCAGGGGGGAATTGGACACGACTAAATTAGGGAAAATCTGAGAAAAATCCCCCCCAAAAAGTGTTAGGAAAAGAAACGTTAATTTTACGTACTGTGGAGCTGTGCCTTAATTCAATTAGGCGATTAAATTGTCGGTCGATTCAATTAATTGATTTACAAATAAACTGACAACCAAATGATTAAAAGGTCTAAAATCGGCAAATGAAAAAATGTCAAATATACTGCAACTCTTCACCGAAACTCTGAACGGCTAGACGCATTAGCAACACATTTTATAAGAGAATCTCTGCAAAAAAAAACAAAAAAAACATTATGTTTTTGTGGGTTATGTGACATTTAGACACAACAACACAGCAGTTACGCAGCATTTCAATGTCACTTTGAGTAATTTTTCATTTTTACTTCAAACCTGTAAGAAATGTCGCTGCTTTAGACAAATGAGACGATAAACATTAGTGTTACTGAACAAACAGAATCGAAAATTCAAATGCCCCAAAAATAAAATAAAATCAAAGGTCTGTTTATAATTAACATCTGTAATTTCATGCCACGCATGTTTGCCCGCCACTTCATCCTGCCACTGGGCCGTTATCGTTTTTTTTTTTTTTTTGAGAGAGAGAAACAATCTGGCTCTGCTGATTTCAGCCATGTTTTGAGCAGACTGAGATGGGGGGCGGAGTCACTGGGCGTTGGGGAGTGGCTATAAATTGACTGACAAGGGACGTATTCAAACGCAAACCAACATTCTAAACCAGGAGCCCGTGTTCCCAATGAGTTTTCTCATCAGCCATTTATACATTTATACAAGTTATACATTTAGTTCTGCGCTGTGGCCAATAGGGGGCAGTAGGGGAAACATATCAAATGATCAGTTTTAGCAAAAATAAGATCCATTAGAAATACCTGATTCTGCAACAGAATTGTGAATGTTTTGATCCTAAACTTTGTTTCAAAGCACTTTATTGAACACTATCCAAGATTTTGACTCCAGTCGTGACAGAAAAACCTTTAATTGTTGTTTCGTTATAAACCCACACCGCTGGAGAATTTATATTTAGCGGTAGCGGGGGAGTCAAAATGAGGTTCCCTGTTTATTTCTCATTTAAATGCTGAATGTTAAAAATAGGATTTTTTTTCTCAGGAACCGGACACGACACAGTAATAAACTGAGCTCTTTGAACCAGGAATCTGAAAATATCCAGAAATATCCGTTATGTAAAAAGAATTTACAAACAAATACTATTCCAGCGTCATGTACTTTGTTTACAGCGGATGTTTTGCAGCGTAAGAAAGCACAATCCTTTCCCTTATTTCAGGTTCCCGTGCAGCATCTCGTTTTGTTTATCATCTTAAACCTGCTCGTGGTTTTTGACCGGTAGCCAACATAGCAGAAATTAGCATGACTGTAGCGATGGTGACGAAAGAAACGCTACGCGTGAAGTAAAGCACAAGGTTCCGTCAAACAAAGAAGGACAAAGCGAGCGGGACAAAAGCCGAAAAAAAAACTGAGCAGGTTCTCTGAAGGGCCGTTTTAAAGGCAGTTCAAATAAAACGCAATAAAACCACCCGGTGCGTTAATGCGACGTATACTGTACACTGACGTTTATATCGATCCCCCCCCCCCCAAGCACTCTGAATTTAGGGGGGAACGTATATGTTGGCCAGACTTATTGTTCAGAAAATGTGCTGTATAGCTTTGAAAGTGCACTCGGGAGTGTAATGTTCTCGTTATGATTTTCACATCTAATAATAGGTGCTGAGCCTCTTCTCGCTCACCTGTAAATCATTTTCACAGTGGACCGTTATTGAAGACGAAAAAAATAATAAAAAATAAAAATCAAGTGTCTTCATGCGAACTGGGAAAATCTAGGTTACACAGCCGGAGTGCAATCAGACACACGAGAGACTGACAGGGTAGAACATGCAGTTTATTATTATTATTATTGTTATTATTATTATAAATGTATGGTGTCCCACAAATCTCAGGTCCAAATCGATTTATTGAAACAAATAGTGCTGTGTGGTCTTTAGAATTTGGGTGAATTTCTTAAGTACTAAGATCAACTTGTGAAATTCTTTACTTACAGAAGCTTCTTCTTCTTTTTTTTTTTAACCTTGTAAGGAATAAAATAAGATAAGAAATAAGGAACACTCAACGTTAGAGTTTACACTCCAAAGTGTGATCATTTTCCAGCATCTGATCCCGGATACAAATTTAAATTTATAACCAATTACATCTGTTTTTTTTTTTTGTTGTTTTTTTTTTAAACCAATGATTTGACGTCAATTGTCAGGCTGGACACAAACAGATGATTATTTTAACTGATAAGCATTTATACCATAAATGTAGTATTCATGAAAATAAAACCTTCGTGCTCTGCTCCTGCGTGTATACAAATTCAGCTTTTGCAATAAGCAACTGCAATAATCTTTTTATGCATAAACATATGCAGTGTTTTTATTCTTTTTAAACTGTTTACAGTTACGATTGTTGTTGAGGAACATCTGTGAGATATTACGAGAGCCACATGTGTGAACGATCGTTCCCACAACGCCATCTCTCTTTAATTTAATAAAACACGGCTTATTATCTTTCTGAGAGTCCAGGGCGTGCTGTCTGAAGACGTTTGGAAATTGTGATGTGACACTGGAGACTCCTTCATAAACGATTCAAAACAAACATCTTCCTAGAGAAAAAAAATTCCCAACAACCCAAGGCTGATTTTTTTTTCTCTCATCATATGAACCATCCATTCTGAAACGTGATTGTCCGTGCCAATTTGAACAAAAACATGTTAGAACCAGCGTCATAATATTCAATTTTCAATTCAGTTTTATTTGTATAGCGCTTTTAACAATCGTCATCATCGCAAAGCAAATTTACACAATCAAAAGAATGATTTACGCTTGTTAGAAATGTGAATGTGTATGAATCAAAAAAATGGTTAGATCGTCCCTGATGAATGAGGCGAGGGCGACGGTGGCAAGGAAAAAACTCCCTGAGATGGTAATAGGAAGGAACCTTTAGAGGAACCGGACTCAGCAGGGAACCCATCCTCATCTGGGTGATAACGGAGAGCAGGAATCGATCTGCACTCGTACTGCGTGTTGGGTGGCAGGCAGTTTAGTGTAATAGTTGTTAATTGGTGTTGATATGAAGTCCAGGTAGTTATTGGAGGCTCAGGTAGATTGTAGGAAATTCCAGTCCTGAGAACATTTACTGCTTCAGAACGGTCAACTTATTGGGCTGTTTCGAGCAAAGAAAACAACTAAGGAAATTAAAAAATACTGGAAATATCTGGAAAAAAAAAAAAAGAATGGCGATCTCTTTGTGAACACTTTGTGAAGTTGCACCATAAAACCCAGCGCTATGGAAAAAGGTCATGTGACCTGACGAGTCCAGATTGATCCTATACCAGAGTGATGGAGGAATGCGTTTGTACTTTAGTACTAATGACATGTAAGCCTGTATTTTACAGGCTGTGAGGAACAGAACAGGACTTTTCTTTTTAGCTTTCTCTTAAGATCGAGTGTTAAGTGCGGTTTCGACGTGAGCGCAAAGTGGGTTTTAAAACACCGCGGTGGCAGTAGACTTCAGAAACCCCACGCTGGGTTGCCACTTTGCGCCACGGCGCATTGACGTTCGTTTCTAAATACGAATACGGCGACCTGAGCCGATTGAACAGGCGCTTTGGGTTAAGAACAGGGTTCGCGAAATGCGTACTGGAGCTGTGCCAAAGAAATGAGCTCTGCTGAGCCTATACCATTAAATTCTGCTTCAATTATAAGGCGTATATATATATTCTTCTAATAATTAAACAAACCAACATTACGACTGTGACACTGTGATATAACACATGGGGGGGGAAACAAACCTCCCGTCTCACACATAATGAACTGCCTGAAACGCATCACCTCATTAGTAAGACTAATGTCCTAATCAGATGGATGGCCTGAAGAGAACACATTAGCCAGTTTTATGATTTTGCTCCTAAGGCTCTGATCCTGACATAAATAATGTCAAAGAGATCTGTTTAATGCTTATACGCATCGAGACGCCGGTTCCTCCGAGCCCGCTTCCTAGTTTATCAACGTCCGTGTTCGAGCTCTCTATCTGAAGTTTCCATCCTCGCAGTAGAACATCCGGACCTGCGTGTTCCTCTGTGAATGATTTAGGTGAGAGTAAATGTGATGGGTTTGGTTAACGGGCGTCCTTGTCTTTCTAATGACGCCTTTTTCACACTTTGCGAGTTGATCGTTCTCGGCCTGAGCGGACGCACCGAGGGATTCGAGGAGCCCTGGCGTGCTCCTCATGTCCGTTTCGATTTCCTCCAAGAGCTGCACTGTGGCCTGAGATCCCTCATGGATGGAATCCCGAAAGACTGCAATTTCCAGTCATTTGAAGTTGCTTCAGTCATAATATCTCCCGTCTCATCATCCGAGTCAGCTACCCTGCTCATTGCGTCTCATCTTCTCAAAGTCATTTCTCTATAGCGTTTGGCTTGAAATGGCCTCGAGTGTCCTCCGAGTAGAGGAAACCGTTAACGTTGAAAGCCGGGGAGAATTGGGTGGGTTGTGCCAGGAGGGGTGTCCGGGGTAAAGCCTGCGCCAGACCTTGGGGATCAGATGATCCGATGTGGCGACACCCGAGGATAATGCGACAAAGGCCGGGGCGGGGAGGGTGGGGGTGCCTTGGGGGGGAATGGTGTTGGGCCTTATTCAAAAGTTGAATTATTATTTACATTTGTCACCCTTATGCAGAGCAGATTGTGTTTGTATCTTTTTACAATACCGCTCAAAAGTTTGCGATCACATGCAAATTTCTTTTAGTTTTATTTACAATTTGCTAAAACAGAAACTTTCAAAACTATGAAATAACACATACAGAATTAGGTAATTATGTAACACCAACAACAAGCTATTGTTATTTTAAGACATGATGGACAGTGTTGTGTGTCGAGTGCGTTTGTAAAACCGATCGAGCTCCATGATGAAGCCGTCTCTCATGAAGACCTTCTCAGGAAAGCGAGAACATAAACTTACTGCTGCAGAGGAGAAGTTCATTTAGAGTCACCAGCCTCAGAAATCACCAATTAACCTCAAGCAGCACCTCAGATTAGAGCCGTTATGAAGCTTTACAGAGCAGAAGGAGCAGATATACATCTCAACATCAACTGTTCAGAGGAGATTATTGTGTGTTTTGGATAAACGCCTTCAGTATTGTTTTACCGTGTAGAGAGAAATAAACATCTGGAAAGATCATGGAGTTAGAAGGGGTGTACAAACTTTTGAGCAGCAGTGTGTACGTACATCTGAGCAGTTGAGGGTTAAGGAGCTTGCTCAGGAGCCCTTCAGTGGCAACTTGGTGGTAAGTGGGTGTTGAACCTGGAACCTTCCGGTCGAACACCTTCACCCTACCCCAGCCCAGTCTGTGACTAAAATTTAAATGGCTAAAAGTTAAAAGGTTCATTCGTTCATTTTCTTTAACACTTATCCTGTATACTGGGTCGTGTGGGCCTGGAGCCTATCCCAGGTTACTTTGTGCACCTGGACAGGGTGCCAATCCATCACAGAGCACAAACACACGTACAGTACACACTACGGGCGATTTGATTTGATTAGCCTAATCTGCTTGTCTTTGGACTGTGGGAGGAAACCGGAGAACCCGGAGGAAACCCACCAAGCACGGGGAGAACATGCAAACTCCCTGCACACAGACCTGAGGTGGGAATCGATCCCAGACCCTGGAGGTGCGAGGCGGCAGTGCTAACCACTATGCCTCCTCGGTAAAAAGGTTTTTTACTTTAAAAAGTACTCGAGTAGTAAGTGAAAAGTAGCAGCTTGCAAAATCAAATTTGTAAAGCGACTACAACATTTTACCTGGAAACATCCATCAAAACTGATGCTAAGAACAAAGGGCGATTTGTATAAATGCTAGCGAATTAGCCAAAGTTTACCTTAAAACTAGATGTTCAGGAGTTCTTGGCTTCTAGAGATGTGAAGGAGAACCGCTAAAACACTGTAACACACTGCGTAGCATGAGAACGTCACTGTAGATGATGAGTTCCCACGATTATTGAGAGACCTTTCGATAAACTTGACAACATGCTTAAACGCGGCCCGTTCGTCCTGCAATTAGCACACTTCGCTATTTAGGAATTCTCTTCTTTAATGATCTTTGGTGGAAAAAAAAAGAAACAATAAAAAAATCGACTAAAATATAGGTATATTTTTTCCACTTTTGGGATTTAACGAAATTTAAAGCTCAAGCTGTGTAAGGTTTTACTTCTGTTCAGTCGCGAACGTGATTTAGCGGCACAGTGCTGGTTTATTTCTAACCTCATTAGGTAGAACCTCCTTCGTTCCGAGTTCACTTCCAGTTACTATTTTCATTCTTCATGTTGAACAAAAAGTATCCTAAAACATCACAGCAGGATTCAGTGCCTTTGCTCGGTACTTTGTTGGAGCGCTGATGGCAGGAGGAGCTACTGTACTGTACCGCGCTAAATCTGTTTGCATGTTCAGCTGTCAGCTTGACAAACCTGCGTTTGGGGATCTAAAGTACTTTCATTCCTCTCTGCTAAACCTCACCAGCTTTGTCAGGTTGGATGAGGAGCATCACTGTATCTCTATTTTCAGGTCTCTCCAGAGACGTGCAGTCAGGTTGAAGTTCGCTCAAGGACATTCACAGTCTTGTCCTGAAGGCACTTCTGCGTTGCCTTCAAATCTTCGGGCCTGAGCTCTTGTTTCTCAAGGCCCGAGAGTCCCTGGAGTGCTTTTTTCATGTGATTTGTCACATGACTTCCTCCTGACTGCTCTACCATAAAGACGTGATTAGTGAGGTGCTGCAGAGGTGCTCGTCCTTTCTGACAGACTCTCTCTTCCGTACACGACCTCTGGAGTTCTTGCGCAGTAACATTACCCGAATGTCTCGTCTTGGTTTGCTCACTTGGGCTCGCTTGGACCTGGTTTTAGGAAGCGTGCTGGTGAGTCCAAATGAGAACTTGCTCGTACAAAATGGCTGAATTGTCCCTGGATTTGTGCCAGGCTACAAAGCTCACTTAGACATCCACAGACGGTTTCTCACACCTCGCAGCTGCATGATACAGTCAGCGTTGAAAAGGTTTGAGAAATAATTAGAGGGAAACTTTTTCTGAAGTCTGAAGTCATTCGTTTTGGCAGTTGCAACTTCGTCGTTCCTTCTCTCTCATCGACGAAGATTAAATTCTCGTCCAGCGTAGACTGTATATCACTCCATTTATGTTTCTCCAGAAATGAGTAGGGTGCATTGGCACCATGTTTCTCCAAACATGACAGGGTGGATTATCGCCAAAGATTTTAAAGACGTTCCGATTTCTTTCGTTTTTCTGCAACGCTTTTTATATGACATCTGGCAGCGCGCTCGCCCAGAAACAATTAGCTGTGGTTCCATGGAAAGAAATAAAATAATCGAAGGCCCCTATCAACTGCCGAGTTTCGTACCCTGAGCTGCTCTGCCAGGCCTGCGTCCTCCTACGGTTTCTGCACGTCTTCATATCATTCGCTCTTCAGTTTGTTCTTCAGTGAAAAGTTAGTCATCAAGTTTTCAAGACCTCATTTGGATTGAGGTCAATTGATTCGTCTCTTTACGAATATCCACATCTTTCCATCAATCTTTGCTTCAAGGTCTTGTTTTGGTTTTGCTCGATGTTCTGGACCATTAGCCATCGGTACTGTACAGTTTTGTGTTCACTTCACCCGGCCTTCACCATGTTTGACAGTCATGTTCTTAAAGCATCAGTCCTAACTTTTCTTTTCCAATCATTCTGGCGCAAGTTTAATCTCGAATCAGAAATGCTCGGTCTAATCTTGGTGTTACTGGTGGTTTAAATCTTGAGGTTAACTGTCTGTATTTACATTCATTAAGGCATCTCTTGATGGGGGACGTGTGAAGGGGTTTTTCTTCGCTGAGGTTAGGGGGTTTCGTGGCCTGCAAAGTGCTGCTGAGCTTGATTCTATTGTTTTAAGAATGCGCCAAATTGTTGACAATTGTAAGTTCTAGCTCTCTTCAGACCAAAGATTTAATAAAGTAAAAAATTCAATTCTACGCGGCACCTGTTCTTTAAGCTATGCAAAGGCCGGACGGCATCATGAGCATTTATGCTTGTGTCCATGTCATTCTGTAACTACACTGTCCAGACCACTAATTGGAGATCTAATTGGTTTCTACGCCACTGAGTCTCTTCACCGCTCTCCGGTGAGCTGTTTCTTAGCGTCCTACAAACAATGGCGGACGAAACAGAGTTGGATCTGGTTGGATTTGGTTCTAATATGTGTTGAACAACAGTCACTTTCACTAAAATTATTGCAACTCAGATTTGGGATGGAGCTGGTCAGTAGGATGCTCAACTCAATAAAAAAAATAATAAAAATGGAAGAATAGAAGAAGAAGCCGGAAATGCGCCGCTACCAGGTGGACCAATAACGGCTCTGCGTTCCGCCATTGCTGCGATGTTGGGTTAGATTTCTGGAGAGGCGCTCATCAGAAACGTAAATCTGACTTAATGATGACCTCCATCACTTTCATCAGCCCCAGTCTGGAGTGCAGATTAGGAGAACAACTCCCGAATGCAAGATCTACTCTTAGACTCGATATCAGAAATGTACGTAATTTACTTAAAGTGGCCGTTAAACTGCTCGTCACTCGGGTGTCCTATTACTTTTTAGAAATGTTTGAAATGTAGGTTCTTGTTTAGTGTGATAGATTTTTGTGAAATCTTGAATTAAAGCTGAGAGTCAATCAATTTTGATTGTTTAATTTCAAAAGACAGAAACTGTGTCATTATACAAACACATATGCACCTGACTGTAGCTGTGCTATTTCTCCTTTCTGGTTTATTATCCATGAAATAACAACAACAAAAAAAAAAAAACGAGACAATACTGAAGAAATTAATCTCTTGATACATTGGATACATTGACTTTTGGGCCTCATAGCAGCGCGTTCGGTCTCATTTCCTGTCAGAGCTGAATTGATACAGGCCACTCGCTCCGCTCAGACGGTTCATTCAATATGACTCGCTCATAAAGTCTTCATTCAAACACAAACATTGAAATTCTAATTACCAAACCACGGCCCATCGTTTTCCCCAGGTATGACATTTAGCCCAGTGGATTGTTCAATAATTCATCTTCCTCGTGTGGAGGGATGGAGCTGAGGGATGGGAGGAGGAGAGAGGAGGACGAAGATTGGGAGGAGGAGGAGGAGGAGGAGGAGGACGAGCGAGACGTGAGGAGGGAACGATCTATCAGGACGCGCATCCGCCTGCAAATCTCTCGGAATAAAGTAATCATTAATTCATGTGTCAGCGTGCCGCATATTGAACTCTAAAAGCAAGCGACCTTGGGCACCAACGCCTTCTCTAAATGCCAGAGCTGGGTGACATTTGGAAGGTTTTAGTAACTGCGTCGAGTCAAATTCCTGATAGAAATATATCCGCGATATTACTCAACCCCTCCGAAATACATGTCTGTGAGCAGAAAGCTTCCGGGAGATTAGAAGTGGATCTCGAAAGCCAGCTTATTATTTTGTGCTGATATACAGTAGAGTAGAAAGTAACCCCTGGTGCCCCTCGTTCATGCCGTCTATTATAGCTGGACGTTCGTTAACACCGGAGTTACTACCAACCACTGATGCTATTAGACTTATGATGTTAAGTTTATAGCACAGCATGTCGCTTCTCATTTATTTTCTATAACAGCAGCTCCGATGGTGGACGATAGTCTCCAGTGTCAGCGCTGAAGTTTCTGAAGCTCCTCAGGAAGCTGCATTTTATTTAATACACCAGCGTTCGTACGTCTCGTTGACGGTTAAAGAGTTTGTAGAAATAGTTAAAAGCTGAAAACTGTCTGTCTGTCTGTCTGTCTGTCTGTCTGTCTGTCTGTCTGTCTGTCTGTCTGTCTGTCTGTCTGTCTGTCTGTCTGTCTGTCTGTCTGTCTGTCTGTCTGTCTGTCTGTCTGTCTGTCT